>CATIWQ010169712.1:0-18185 GCA_949673415.1 Euphorbia schlechtendalii | reverse complement strand
TTTTCTCCCATTTTTTTCTTTTAAGCATATGTGTTTGAAGTAAAAATTTGTACTTTGCACCCATTTTTTGTGTTATGCTACTTTTCTTTTTTTTACTGATTGAATGATTGTAGTTTCTGCTCCGTACCATTCCTCACCTTTTACATAACTCATTGGTTGTCCTCTCTTTGTTTTGATTTTTTCTCTCAATACCCTCATCCTTTATTGATCACTTTCAAAGTATTATGGCTATAGTGTCCCAACAATTTAGACACACTCAATACTTAGAGGACGTATTGGAGAAATGCATATAAAACTCATAGTAAGAACACTACTATATATTACTCCACTTAAAACTTATTGGTAGCATTAAACTAAAACTATATAACTTACACTAATTCATGTTGCATTGAAATATATATCGAAACTTACTTGGAATGTTGCTTTTGAATGTTACTCACAACTCATCCTTGTCAAATGCTAAATGTTGTGCTAAAACGCTCACACTCTCAATGTGTGGTCATACTCGAAACACTTTGTTCGAAATATGTACTGACATCAAACTTGAAATACCTAACACTCACAATAACCTTGGAACATATGTTAGTATAGTATAGGTATGGATAATGTATAAAGAACACAAAATGAAGAAAAATTTTTAAATTCTTCAATTTTTTAATTTTAATTAATTTTTTTGGATTTTTTGAATTTTACAATTGCCCCCCACACTAAAGAACACAATGTCCTCATTGTGGAAGACTTCATTAAAATTGAAAATCTAAAAACAAACAACTAGTCTAAAAATATGAAAAAGAAAAGTAAAGAAAAGAGTAAACCCGTTCTATTGAGAAGGAGAATCTGGAGGACTAGGAGTAAATTGACAATTTTGTTTTCTAAAGAAAGATAGTAATTTTCGAAGCATCAATTTATTACTTTTCTTTAGAATCTTCATGTCTTTCTTCATTACTCCAAGTTCCGCTTGGCAGTTGTCCAATTTTTGTTGCATGCTCGCTTTCTAATCTTCCAAAGCTTCATCTTCGTCTTCTTCATCTTCTTCTTTGATCATCGGAGCCTTGCCAGGATGACATCTAGTGGTCGGATCTGATGGGCCAATGGAAGAATCTTCATGAGTCGAGATTAGCTTCTTGGTGCGGTTGGAGTAGGAGTAGAAGGAATATACACCATTGATCTCTTGAAGAAGTCTGGTGTTCTTCAAGTAATTCCCATCCATATAACAAAAGTACTCACCCATTCTTTGGACATAGGGGAGTTCATTTCTTGCACCTAAGATGATTGCGGTGATAATTTCGGCTACTCCAATCTTATTCCTCATGCTCGTATAATTCTTCTTCATCATGTCCCAAATAATATCCATGAATTATGCTTTTTGCTTATTCATTACACAAGAAAGAACAAACAAATCTCATTTTTGGACTTTGGTGTTTTCTACTCGATAAAATACCGAAGTGGAAAGGTATTTGTGGAGTAGAAGAAAGAAATCATCCTTACTAAGTTTATTTGGAGAATTTTTGGGGTCGAAGGTTCTCTTACCCTTTAAATTCACCCAAACTCGATTCGCTTAAAAAGAATGCATCATGCTTGTTGAGTTTTCAATTTCAAACCCAAACCAAGTACTCATCATCTCTCTTGTGATGGTGTAATGTCTTCCTTGGTTGCTAAATTGAATCGCCCTCTTCTTCTTATCCTCAAAATCAAATGTCACTAGACATTCTAAAATCCAATTCACGTTTTTGTGGAAATCTCATCTCTACAAATCGGCTTAAACCCAAATCAGCAAGATACATCCCCATTTGTTCATGGAGGCCTAATGTTTCCAAGAATATCATATCAAGAAAGATCATACCATTGATTTCCAACTTATTCAAAACTTGGAATCTCTTCCCTTCTTCACGTGATCGAATCAGAAAAGATCATACCATTGATTTCCAACTTATTCAAAACTTATTCTTGTTGATAATTCGGGAATTCTCTTCTATTCAGGCTACCTTGACACAAGGTATATTGGTTTTTAAAGTAAGGTTTGAAAAAGGTTTGGATTGAAGAAAAATTGAGATCAAAATTTCAAAACTTTTTATTAGCTTTGTAGAAGTTTTGTGGCTAAGGGTTCAACTTAGACCTATTTATAGAGTTCTAAAAGGTCTCTAATTGGCCAAAATAGCCAATATAGCCGTTTATCCTTCAAACAAGCCATTATTGGCAGTTTCGAACATCTGTTGTGTGTTAATTAATGATTTGTAACAGTAATATTCTGCCCATGTCGCAATCGTGAAGGTCTGTTGTGATCGTGACTTTCCTCATGGTAGAAACAGAAAGTTTGACTGCTATGAGCACGGGATTTTGTACCAGCTCGCTCGTTCAATGATGATGGCTTTTTGGGATATTTATCCTCCAATCACACGATTTTTTCGATGATCTTCAAATGGGAGTCTTCCTTGTCATTGAATTTAAAAGGACTTTAATTCAGAAATTAAATAAAAAATATAAAATACATAAAATAATTCAAAAACGCCACCGAGAATCGGATCTAGAGCCTGCCTCGCCGATATTTGGCGAGGCATGGCTCGCTAGAAGGCGTGGCAAACCTCGCCAGGGAGTTTCCTGGCGAGCCTCACCACTTCTGGCAAGGTTGGCCAACCTTGCCAAAGGGGTTGGCAAGCTCGCCAACCAGTTTGGCGAGGTCGCCAAACTTTTTGGCGACCCCACCAAACTTTTTTTCCTTTTTTGGATTTTTCGAGATTTTTCTATAAATAGTCGGACATTTTTGGGTTGAAGGGGGCTTAAAAATTTAGAGAAAGTTCTCTTCTTCAGATAAAAAAAAACACAGATAAATACTACAAATATTTTCCTTTCTTCTAATATTTTCTTGGATCCAAAACACTTTTGGATCCCAAATTTCTTCATCTTAAAATCAAATTTCTTCATCTTTTTTTTCTTCACATATCCTCAGATATTTTCGGGTCTAAAACAAATTTAAAACTCGAGTCTGATTATCATTTGGATGAATAAACACTTATTTATCCACATTAAATGCCAATTAAATCAAAATGAACAAGGAACGCTCCCGGGGATCGAACATATATGCCGAAGTGGATTCATACTGCAAGGGTAAGCCTCTGAGTTCCTAGAACTGCGAATTCTGAGCTCATCATCTGCTTCATCTCTTTCTGATTTTTTTAATTTGTGAACCTAGGAATTATTTTATTTATTATTGTAAATGTTGTAATAATTATCTTCATCTCAATCTTCTATTTTATTTCTTTTTTAATTTTTATATTAGAATACTCCAACGAAGGGAATTAAAAATATTCCCAGATAACAGACCTCACTTTATGCCATGCGATGATTTTCACTAATAAAATTGATCAACATATGTGTAAATAAAAATGAACTATTTTTATTTAAAGTAACAACTTTAAACCATCGATGTTTTAATTAGGCCACACGAGCCTCGCTAAAATCAAATCGAACATATGTGATATCCCCTGTGCTAACCTTTGTGGATGCAGGTTATATGTATGTTTAGGATTTTAATTTTCCTTCGGGTATCGCAATTTCATTTTTTTCGAAAAATGTAATTAATAGGGTAGCGGGCGATTGCATCCCCCGATTTTTGAAAGCCTTGCAATTTTTATTTTTCGCATTTATCTTCCGCATTTACTTACTACTTTGTGGATGGTTTATTATTCTGCTTTGTGGATGGTTTATTATTTTGCAATATGTGAATCATGCATGTAAAGTCCAAATATGACCTAACTGCGAATATGAGCAATTAAGAAAATACGATTTTTTGTAGATGTAATATAATGTGATCACATAAGAAATAAGTAACTTATCCCGTACCCGAATCTCTGTGTCTTGTTGGGCCGTCCCCCGGACGTTAATCCTCACAGGACTCTAATTACTGGAAAGAGCTAATCTAGGTGGCGACTCTACACTAAGAGATGGCGGATTCGGGTTTGAATCGATCTAAAATTGTTTTCACCTTTTGTACCAAACTTTTCCCAGGTCCTCGACTCGGTACCTTTTTTTTTTCAAACACCCCAGTGGACGGCGCCTATCATTTCACGCGCTCTGGGCCCACCGGTCTGTGTCACCCACTCACAGTGGCGACTCCACTGGGGATTTTTCTAAAAAAATTTTTTTCAAAGGTTTTAGATTTTGGATAAGTGCCGAAAATTATTGATCACATTATTCCATTTTCTCTTAATTATGACATATTGATAATAACGCATTGCAGTAGAAGGGATTAGCCCATAAGTCTAAGGTACCCTTATTACCGCGAAACTTTCTCTTGTACTAATCTGCCTCCATGAGCAAAGATAGTACTTGAGCAGGTGGAGCACTTGTTACCATATTGCATGTACCTCCCTCATTAGAGGCTTGGGGTGTATTTTAGTGCAACAAGAACCTTCTACATCAACAACCCATTTACGACCCTCATGTAAATAACCCATAGGCATTTTCCCTAGGGTGTTACCCAACACGCAATCATGCATTATATTTTCTTGCAAGTGCGCTCCTTAGTATCTTCATGGTACTAAGATGAACTAAACTTAGGATAGAGACTAGCCAAAAACCCTTCACGCGGGAGTTATATGGTTGGAAGATTGGACGTTGCATGCTATGTGTTATCTGTATACTACTTTCAATTTGTCACTGAACAAATTTCATCCTAACCATGAACTTTTGTGCAGACACTTGAACTCACACACTCATGATATTAAATGTACATATCATGTTATCATCATCGGTGTCACATACACTTAGGCATAGTTGACACTTTAGATTGTGTCACCCTAGGATAACATAAAATCACTTAGGAACATCACTTACCCCTTTTCAGCAAGATATCCACTTGACATCCCGCTATTAGCTTTACATGGAAAACATACCTTTCTCTTATTGCGTGATGTCCACTTGACATCCAACAATTAGCCCACAAGTGGCAATAATATATCCCATACATTACCTTTGAGATGTCCACTCAACATCCAATTCACAGTCCTTCCGGGGCAATTATACACACCAAAAGCCCAAATGGGGTAAATACCTACCCAAACAATTTTTCCCACATTAAAGGATATCCCAGTTGATGTCCTAAGCCCACACGAGGCAAACTTACTTCGAAAGTCTTACCTTACCAAATCTTCAAGGGTATACGCCTCATACCTGAATCATTCTCCCACATGAGGCAATAATTCACGTATCACCACATACTCTCAAATAGTGATGACCACACAAGTATCCAAAACTCCACCCTAATTGGGTAAAATAACTAAATCATTCATTAGGTAGCTACATACAGTAGTTGTTTTCATTTTATTAGGGAATGTCACACCACTTACTTGAAATAATTTTGAACTCCTCATTCCATGAGACCTAGTCATAGTACAAAACCTCAAACCATTGACCTATTACCACACAGGTAGCTTAGTAAACTCACTTACACCACTCATATTACTATGTCACATCGACATTGTACACATCTCAAATCCAACCCTCGTTGTTGGATTTTCATTTCCACATATTTTCATCTTTACCTAAAGACTAACCTGTTTGTTTCAAATGGATTGACATACATGTTATTTCACATCATGGCATGCTAACCCCTTGTGAATGCAGCCATAACATTAAAAAATCTCATGCATTACCCGCATCATGAATCATATCACAAATCTTACATATGTTTGGAAGGGGCTTGGAAGAGGCCTGCTCATCGCCTGGTCCACGTTTCCCCAATTATGTCCAATCTGGAGGGGGTTCCATACACTGACTCAAGTGAGGACGAGGGTTCAGACTCAGATTTTGTTTAATGCACATCTATCATGGTTAATCCACGAGAAAAAGGTACGGGAGAGGATCACCTCGTCCTTACGGGATAAAATTCTCAACAGCCATCGATGAGGGCTGAGATTGTAGCTGCTTTGAATGCCTTTGCCAACAGCGAATAGCTAGCATCGCTCATTTGCCAACACGTCGGGAGGGCCCAGAATGCAGTGTCTAGCCCGGAGGTCACCCTCAACAATGTCAATCTAACAGGGGGACATCCTACCTCGCATACAGTATCCTCAACTCCTACTGCCATTTATCAGTTTGGAGCAAGACAAAGTCAGCTAAACCAATCTCAAATTGTTCTACCTAGTTATAACTTTGCCAATCCTTCATAATTCATCCCTGGACAGACTATCCAACCAGTATTCGAACCAAGGCCTTTCTACCAAGGAATGACCCAACACTCTATTCTTAACTAGAGTACGTCGGTCGCGTCATAGTTCCAGGCACCTCAACAGCCCCATTTCGTGGCATATCCCCAGGGGCAATATGGCTCTCATCTAAGCGCAGGGAATGCCATCCTCCAACAACCTGGCATGGCAGAACTATAGCAACAGTTCTTGGCCATTCATGGTGGCCACCTAAGGAACACGTACCCTGCACAACCGATAATCGGGGATGAAGACAGCTTGCCCCCACAACCGATGCATTTACTTACTGCTTTGTGGATGGTTTATTATTCCTCTTTGTGGATGGTTTATTATTTTGCAATATGTGAATCATGCATATAAAATCTAAATATGACCTAAGTGCGAATATGCGCAATTAAGAAAATACGGTATTCTGTAGATGTAATATAATGTGATCACATAAGAAATAAGTAACTTATCCTGGACCCGAATCTCTGTGTCTTGGTGGGCCATCCCCTGGACGTTAAGCCTCACAAGACTCTAATTCTTTCAAAGAGCTAATCTAGGTGGCGACTCCACACTAAGAGATAGTGGATTCGGGTTTGAACCGATCTAAAATTATTTTCACCTTCTCTACCGAACTTTTCTCGGGTCCTCGACTTGGTACCTTTTATTTTTTCAAACACCCCGGTGGACCGCGCCTATCATTTTGTGCGCTCTCGGCCCATCGCTCTGTGTCGCCCGCTCACAACTGCATAATGTCACGGGCACGATCTATAGTCGTGGTCGTAACCTACTTCAATTCCTCTATTTCTTCAATTTTTAGACTTAGTCCTAGAAAAACTTAGAAAAACAAATAAACATGTTAAATATAAATAATAAATATTTACTACCTATACCTGGAATAATTTATGGTGAAGATAGTAATTGAACATCAACGTCTTGTTGTTCAAATTTATTTTCGAGATACGGTTTGCATCGTTGGCCATTGGCATGGAATATTTCTCCATTTTCATCTTTCAATTCCAATGCTCCATTATCAAACACTTGAATAACTTCATAGTGTCCCTTCCAACGAGATTTGAGTTTTCCAGGGAATAAGCGAAGCTTGGAATTATATAATAGAACTTTATCTCCAACCCAAAACTTCTTTTCCCGTAGTTTTGCATCGTGCCATCATTTTGTCTTCTCTTTATAGATATTTCCATTTTCATATAATGACAAACGTAGTTCTTCTAAAGCATTTAAATCCAACCTTCTTCTTTCACCGGCTTTGTGTAAATCCATATTTAAATTCTTCAAAGCCCATAAAGCCTTAAGCTCTAATTCTATTGGTAAATGACAAGCCTTTCCGTAAACCAACTTATAGGTTGTCATTCCAATAGGTGTCTTAAAAGCTATTATGTAAGCCCATAATGCATCATTTAACTTAGTAGACCAATCTTTCCTAGAATTCGAGACAGTCTTTTTCGAGAATCCATTTAATTTCTCGATTAGAGATTTCTTTTTGACCACTAGTTTGAGGGTGATATGGGGTAGCAACCTTATGATGTACTCCATACTTATGCATCAAGCTTTCAAAAGTCTTATTGATGAAATGTGAACCTCCATCGCTAATTATGTTCCTAGGAACCCTAAATCTACTAAATAATTGTTTAAGAAACTTAGCAACTACTCTAGCATCATTCTTACTATATGCGCTAGCTTCAACCCATTTTGAAATATAATCAACTGCAACCAGAATGTAATTATTACCATTAGACATTGGAAATGATCCCATGAAATTTAAACCCCAAACATAAAAAAGCTCCACTTCTAAGATGTTTTTCAATGGCATTTCATCTCTTCGGCTTATATTTCCTGTTCTTTGACAATTATCACAGTTTTGAACAAAATCTCTAACATCCTTGAACAATGTTGGCCAATAAAACCTACTCTCTACAACTTTAGCAGTGGTCTTTGCTGGTCCTAAATGTCCTCCTTATATGCTATCATGGCAATGACTTAAAACTGAAGAAAAGTTAGTATCATCTATACATCTTCGAATAATACCGTTAGCACATAACTTAAACAAATAAGGTTCATCCCACATAAATGATCTAATATCTTTAAGAAATATCTTCTTAACATTAGAATCTAAATAAGATGGTAAAGTATGTGTAGCTAAATTATTTGCAAATTCGGCATACCTTGGACTAACAACATGTTTAACAGACATAAGATTTTCATCTGGGAAAAGTTCATTAATATCCCCAGTTTCACGTATAGGTCCTTTATCATCTTCTAAAGGAGATAAATGATCATCTACAATATTCTCACTTCCCTTTTTGTCCCTTATTTCTAAGTCAAATTCTTGTAAAAGAAGGATCCACCTAATTAATCTAAGTTTGGCATCTTTCTTAGCAAACAAATATCTCAAAGCAGCATGATCTGTATAAACTATTACTTTAGACCCAATCAAATTTGATCTAATCTTATCACATGCATATACGACTGCTAACATCTCTTTTTCCGTGGTGGTGTAATTGAATTATGCAGAAGACAAAGGGTGACTGGCATAATAAATTGCATGCAAATTCTTTTCATACCTTTGACCTAATGCACAACCAACAGCAACATCACTAGCATTCCACATCAGTTCAAATGGCATAAACCAATTTGTTTTCAAAATTATGGGTGCTGAAACTAATGCTTGTTTTAAAATGTTGAAGGCTTTTAAACAATCATCAGAGTGATTTAACTTCACATCTTTAACTAATAAATTAGTTAAAGGTTTGGTTATAACTGAAAAATCCTAAATAAACCTTCTGTAAAATCCAGCATGGCCTATAAATGATCTTATTCCCTTAACATTTATGGGAGGAGGTAATTTCTCAATGATCTCGGTTTTTGCTATATCTACATGAATTCCCTTCTTATCTATCTTATGACCTGAAACTATACCTTCATTAACCATAAAATGACATTTCTCCCAATTCAATACGAAATTAGTTTCCTCACATCTAGCAAGTACTTTATCCAAATTTTCTAAACATTTTTCAAAAGAATCTCCATTTACAGAGAAATCATCCATGAAAACATCCATAATATCCTCAATATACTTACTAAAAATAACAGAAGCACACCTTTGAAAAGTAGCTGGAGCATTGCACAACCTAAAAGGAATTCTTCTATAAGCAAATGTACCAAATGGATATGTAAAAGTGGTTTTGTCTTAATCATCTGGCTTACTATGAATTTAAAAATATCCAAAGAATCCATTAAGAAAATAGTAAATGCATGACCTGATATCCTTTCTAACATTTGATCTAAAGGTAAAGGGAAATGGTCTTTCTTAGTGGCTGCATTTAATTTTCTGTAATCTATGAAAACTCTCCATCCAGTTGTTGTCCTAGTAGGAACTAAGTTACCCTTTTCATTTAGAACTACAGTAATATCTCCCTTTTTTGGAACACATTGAACATGACTGACCCATTCACTATCTGAAATTGGATAGATAATTCCTGCATCTAGCAACTTAATAATCTTCCTTTTAACAACTTCCTTCATGTGAGGATTTAATCTTCTTTGCCTTTCTATTTTAGGTTTACTACCATTTTCTTACTATCATTTTCCAAATTTATGGAATGTATTGCTATATTAGGGCTAATCCCTCTAATATTAGAAATTTGCTAACCAATACTCCTAATTCTACCCTTTATTGTCTCCAATAATGCTTCTTTCTACAGTCTAGATAACTTACTAGAATTGATAATTGGTATTGTATTTTTGCTTCATAAAAATGCATACTTCAAATGACTAGGAAATTGTTTCAATTCTACTAAAGGTGGTTTATCTATAGAAGGTGGTGTAGGATCATCTTCTCTAACCAATTTTTTAGTTTTAGAGGAATATTCTGAATTTTCAAGGAATTCAGATGTTGACTTTTCATGAGACATAACATGACAAATTTCATCTATGCATGTAACAATTAAGTTATCAATCATGTAATCTCCGCAAAACTTATCCCAATGTATATTAGTAAACATTCAGACACAAAATAAAATAAAATAACAAACAAATATATAAATAAAATAAAAGCAAAATAAAAATAAAAATGTACCATAGTCTCTAAATAATTGATCTCTAAGAACGCACTGGCCTTCCCCGGAAATGGCTCCAAAAACTTGATCACAAGGTTTTGACTATAATAATTTAGAGGGCTTATATTTAGTGATGATGCCAAAAACCTTGTTCCCCACTTTTCTATCAATAAGATAAAAGTTCAAAATACGAACATGTGTTGTCAATACCGCTTATCTAAATAGAAAGATGGTGAACACTGCAAGCATACAGTTTCGATATAGTTTTAAAAAATATCGATCCTACAAGGAAGGAATTCGGTTCTAAAGCCCAACTAGAGTTACTCAACAAACAAAATAAGATAATTTGTAGAGTTTGGATGGTTTGGATGCTAGAATGATGAATAGACAGATGCATGAATAGATTAAGAAGATGTAAATTAAATAGATATTCCCTAAGAACAAGTATAATAGAGAAAAATATGCAAAATCATCAAGATTATGTACACTAAATAACTTCAACAAATACGGTTCTAAACGCCCTAATATTCAATACTTCACTGTAGGGCAACACCTGAGATGAATTTTCTAGATCTAGGGTAAACGAATTATGACACTTATAAGAACCTGAATAACAATATAACTATGCATAGTACGAGTCGCTGTCAAATAGCCATATTTAACAAGTTACCACTCTAAAAATGTTGGCTCACTAAACAGTTTTATAATCACAGATCCAGTAATTATACATAATCTCGTTAACCCAGAAATCACTCTTAAACTTAACTTGAAAGCATTTAACTTAATTAATATAAGAGATGCAAGACAAAATACTCATTATGACACATAGACATATCATAAACTTTGAAATAGAAAGTATAAGTAGAAAACAAAGTAAAGTTGTAAGGTATGCAAGTGAAAGCTAAAGTTGATCAAATCATATTCACTCTTTAATAGGAGTTGTCAATTCTTACAATTCCTACGTCTACTTTGAATTAGGTCTCGACTCGTACAGAACCTTCGCTAGGACGCTATTCTTTGTGAATATGGATCAAAAGAATGTTGAAGAATGAA
This sequence comes from Euphorbia schlechtendalii, assembly GCA_949673415.1. Lineage (NCBI taxonomy): Eukaryota > Viridiplantae > Streptophyta > Magnoliopsida > Malpighiales > Euphorbiaceae > Euphorbia > Euphorbia schlechtendalii. Next base: position 6,868 of record CATIWQ010169712.1, on the reverse strand, counting down.
AACTTTTATTATAAGTACTTTACAATTACACTCATACAATAAAAACTTGAATTTGTAGAAATAGAGTGATCGAAATAGGAATCGAATCACTTGTACATTTTTCTCGCTAAGACTTTGAACGTAGTGAAATCTAGATATTTTCACTCCCTATCTATACACGGACACTACTATTCAATGCCTACACTTATTGCCCACACCATGCCCACGAAAATGGTTAGGGTTGAACCCTATTTATAGAGTTTGACGGGTTACACCTATCCAAACGAAGAGTAGTGTCCATTAGCAAAGGGTTGCATCACTTCAATATGATTTGATGCAAAGATTCATCCTCATCCACAATGGAAAGGCACCTTTTATAGTTTGGTTGACTTCCAAAAGGTGTCTTTTCGTCTAGTAGTTAATGGTGGTTGATCGTTATTATCTAGCGATTGGTAGTTGAAAAGAGATAACCAATAACTATCATAAGTCACGAGCGTGAATCACATCGTGAATAATGATTTGTAACTTTCTACTTATGAACAATAACAAGTCGTGACCGCGAATGGGTGTCACAATCATGACATGTCTTTTTCTTCATATTTCTTCTTTGCAACTTTGCCAATGTTTGATAGCTTCAATCCTAAACCAAATCCTTGTGTTCTATGCATTTTTTTGTAACTTTTTCACTCTTTTTACATAGAATTCCACTTTTGGTCATTTAACTCCCAAGATTCACCTAGTTTCTATATTTGCATCAGAAACAACTACACTCCACGTGAAATCTTTTATATGAAGTATAAAATGGGTCTAAACCATATCGTTTTATAGTTTAAAATGTCATGATAATAAGTGTAATTATACACTTATCAAATTCCTTAACCAAAATGGGTTAGTTTTCCACATCATTGGAGCTAATGCCGGATTGGAGATATATTTGAGGAGTTTTATAACTGGTACGCACATCTCGAGAAAAAGAACTAAAATGGACTAGCAATTGGATGGAATGCAAATGGATGGGTTCCAACCATGTTTGTCTATTGTGGCTTAACCAGCTATAGCGAGGATTATCTTAGATGAGTTATGGATCCTGCCTACTAAGGAAAAATGGTTCAACCATATTTTACCGAATTCAATAGATGGGGCTATTTGAATGTGAATAAAATAGTATGAAATATATGTTTAATTAAATACCTTTTATTAAATGCATGTATATATACTAATGTCTAAACAAATTCTATCTTATATCTAGGTTGAACAATGAACACTAACACAAATAAGACAACAAAGATTTTAAAGGAGATAATTTTCATGCGTGGTTCGAGATTTTGATAAAGTTTCTGAAATGCCTGTATGTATTATGTGTTAGATAATCCGTATCTTAAACTCCCCAAAGAAGATCCTTTCATTTACTAGATAGATGAATATGTGAAGTATAAAACGGATTGTGAATTCATAAATAATTTTACGATCAATGCAATGCTTCCAAAGTACAAGGACCTATGCAAAGACATGGATGTAGAGTCTATACTTGTGTAACTTATTATGATAGATGAACCAAAATGATTCATGTTATCTGTAAGTCTAGGGGCTAACACCTCAACAGTTGAGTTTGCCATGACTGTTTATGATAATTCAGAATAGTTAAGAAATTTGGGAATTACTTATCATCCTTGAAATATATTGCATTGAAAGGTCTACCCAAAAGGTATGACAATTTAAAAATATATTTCTATGGCATCGGGGATTACTTTAATTTTACCAAGATGGTGGACTTGTTAGAACATTATGATGTTCAGTTTGTTGTTGAGGATCAACTAGAAAATCAACTTGTTGTTGAGGATCGAAAGATAAGAAATTCAAGGGCTTTCAAGATCAAGAGGTGACTCTTAAAAAATGCTAAAATGAAACACGAGTTAAAAGCTTAGATTTCTAAACAAGTGAGGGATATACTTCAAGTATGTTCATGATAGAGAGTTTACATAGGTATTGGATACTGGTTATGGTACTCATATTTGTACTTCTAAGCAAGGGTTGCGGAATAGTAGGAGGCTTGCAAAGAGGGAAATGGACCTAAGAGTTGGAAATGGAGCATGGGTTTCTCCAACAACTATAGGGCATATAGCCTTTGTTAGCCTAGTGGCCTTGTTTTAGTTTTGAACAATTACTATTACATTCCTTCCGTTACTAAGAATATTATTTCTATTACGTGTTTAGCAATTAGAGGGATTTGGAATTTTATTTTCTCATAATAAATGTTAAATTCAGTGTGATAATATTCTTTATGCTTATGGAATGTGTTCAAATGGCATTTATGTTCTTGATACTAAAACACAAATTCTTAATATGAATATTGCTAAGAAATCAAAGTTAGATAATGATAAATCTTCATACTTGTGGCATTATCGTCTAGGCCATATAAATGAGACTCGCTTAACTAAGTTACACAAATGTGGTGACTTAGGCCCAATTGAATAGGAAACTTAGGGTACAAGGAAACCTTGTTTAAAAGGAGAGATGAAAAGAAACATTTTAAATGAAAGGGTCAGCGTACAATAAGTAATTTGGAAATAATACATTTGAATGTATGAGGTCTAATGAGTGTTAAGTTACATGAAGGTTTTGTCTACTTCATAACCTTTATGGATGATTATTCATGATAAGTTTAGTTGGAAATAACACATTTAAAAGTTTTTAGAAATTCAAAGAGTTCAGAACCGAAGTAGAGAAATAGCTTGGGAAAAGTAGCCAGACCCTTCGATCTCATCGATTTGATGAATACTTAAGCCAAGAGTTTCAGAATTATCGAAGGAATAATGGTATTTTATACCAATGGATACGTCCTTATACACCCCAACACGTTGGAGAGTTAGAAAGGAGAAATGGAGCCCTACTCGATATGGTTCAGTCCATAGAGTTATGCACTTGAGAGCGTAATTTATATTTTAAATAAAGTACCCTCAAAATCAATTGATCTAACACCATACGAAATATGGTATGGTAAGAAACCATAACTTTCTCACTTGAGAGTTTGGGGATGTGCTACTTATGTTAAGAGGACAAATTCAAATAAGTTGGCTGTTAAGTCTGATAGGTGTCTGTTTGTATGTATACCTTTTACTATTATAAGGAACAAAAGGTACCTATTTCTAGGAATGCTCAGTTCCTCAAGAAGGAATACATACTTGCAAAAGCTAGTGAGAGAAATCTTTAGCTGGGTGCTTGAGAAGACCAAACACATAATAAACTGATTGATCCTACACTTGTCACATAAGAAGTGTAAGCATCGAACAACCTATTATAACACTAACACTGAGTAGGTCTAGTCGGGCTCCAATCATTCTAGAAAGATATGACTATTTCATCACTGATGATTAACACATATTTCTTATGGAAGATGACGAGCCTAAGACTACAAGGAAGCAATGGAAGGCTTAGACTATGACAAATGGTTTACAACCATAAAATCAAAGATGGATTCTATGTACGAAAATTAAGTGTGGAACTTGATTGATGCTCCAAGTGAGATTCAACCCATAGGATGCAAGTGGGTTTTCAAGAAGAAAACTGACATGGATGTTAATGTAACTACCTATAAAGCAAAGCTAATCTCAAAGGGTTATAGTTTGAAAGCAAGATTGACTATGATGAAACCTTTTCACCAATCTTGCTAAAGTCTATCAAAATACTCCTTGCCATCGCTACTCGTTATGATTTTGACATCTGACAAATGGAAACCATTTTCCTTAACAAGAACCTCGATAGAGATGTATATATGATACAACAAGAAGGTTTTACATCTTAGGATGGCTCGAAAGTGTGTAAATTGCAAAGGTCCATTTATGGACTTAAGCAAGCATCAAGAAGTTGAAATAACAGCTTTAAAGGGGAAACAGGTTCCTCCTCCAGCCAAAAGTCCATCTTCGAATAACCAAACTTGCAATTATAAGAGGAACAATTCCTATAAAAAGAAGAAAGTGAGATAGCCCAAAGCAAAAGTGGCGTGTGGCTTTTGTGGTTACATTGGACATGCCACAGGAAGTGTAAAAATGGTTATTATGACGAGTATGATTGTACTAATCTAAGCACTCCAAACAAGAGGGGACCTAGCTTGAAAGCATGGGTATCTAAGAAAACATAATTGTTTTGCAGGTGAGCCTAAGATCCACTAATAACATTGGAATGTGGTATTTCGATAGTGGATATTGTAGGTATATGATAGTAGATGAAAGTTAGTTCATCTCATTGGAGCGTAAAAGGAATGGAAGTGTCAGTTTTGAAGATAACCAAAAAGGGAAGATTGTCGGACGTAGCACTATCGGTGTTTCTCTTTCAATTGAAGAGGTGTCTCTGGTTAAAGGACTTAAATTCAACTTACTAAGAATATCCTAGCTTCATGAAAAAGGAAGGAAGGTTACATTAAACTCAATAGGTTGCTCAGTTTTTGACTTTAAGATAGAAGACTAAACTATACTCTTTTCTCCAAGAATTAATAATGTGTATATAATTGACTTATCCCCAGGATCCACTAATGTTTGCCTTGTATCTAAGGAGGATAATTCATGGCTTTTGCATAGAAGGTTGGGTCTTATAAATATGAACAATTTGTCCAAACTAGCTAAAAAGCAATTAGTTATGGGTTAACCCAATATCATCTTTGAGAAAGATAGACTTTGCTCAACTTGCTAGCTTGGTAAGCAAGTTAAAAAGTCATTTAGGTCTATAAACAACATAGTAACTAAGAGACTGTTAGAGATCCTCCACCTAGATCTATTTGGTCCTGTTCAATCTATGAGCATGGGCGGAAAACTATTTTCATTGGTGGTTGTGGATGACTTCGCAAGATTCACTTGGATTGTCTTGTTGATTAGCAAAGATGAAACCTTTGAGTCTTTTATCAAACTCAGTAATTAGATAATGAGTGAAATCGGAACTAAAACCAGTAGAATCCAAAGTGATCATGGACGTGAATTTGAAAACATTCATTTCGATGAATTATGTTTAGTGCATGGTATTGACCACAACCTTGCTACTCCTTATACTCCTTAGCAAAATGGGGTTGTAGAAAAGAAGAACAGAACCATAGTTTAAATGGCTCAATCCATGCTGAGTGATAACAATCTACCAAAGTACTGTTGGGGAGAAGTTGTTGACACAACCTACTATATCTTGAATCGGGTTTTAAATCACCCTATTCTTGAGAAAACACCCTATGAGATTTGGAGAGGGAGAAAGCCTAAGATTGGTCATCTCAGATCATTTGGCTGTAGGTGCTTCATTCTTAACACCAAGGAGCAGCTAGGAAAGTTTGATCCAAAGGCTGATGTGGGTTACTCAACTAACAACAGGGCATATAGAATATATGTCAAGAGTATCGACTCATTAGAAAAGTCTATACATGTAGATTTTGATGAAACTAACAATGTAGATAGATAAACATCTGATGAAGATGAAGGAGTAAACCAGCCAGAAAATCAATTTAGCATGCCACTCTCTGTACTTCCCAACCCAGCACAAGAACCTAAAGATAAAGATGTCAACTTCAACAAAGAAGAAGAACAAGCGCAGTATCAACAACCCAGCTATGAGCACGGGATTTTGTACCAACTCGCGCGTTCAATGATGACGGCTTTTCAGGAAATTTATCCTCTAATCACACGATTTTCGACCATCCGACGATCTTCATATGGGAATCCTCCTCGGACGTTTTAAATTATTTAACTAAAAAAGAAAAAAAAATCCCATGCGGAGGCAGCCTCGCGAGGAGGCAGCCCGCGCGAGGCTGCACGAGACAGCCTTGCGCAAAGCTGCGCGAGGCAGCCCGCACTCCCTACGAAGGTGGTATGGAACCCTCGCGGGCCTCCCCGCGAGGGTCCTAGGCGACCCTCACGGGGATTCCCGCGAGGGTCTTTAGCGACCCTCGCAGGGCCTCCCCGCGAGGGTCCTAGGCGACCCTTGCGGGGATTCCCGCGAGGGTCCCTAGCGACCCTCGCGGGGTCTCCCCGCGAGGGTCCTAGGCGAGCCTCACGGGGATTCCCGCCAGGGCCGCGAGGGACCCTCTCGGGGTCACCCCGCGAGGGTCTTAGGCGACCTTCGCGGGGATTCTTGCGAGGGTCCCTAGCGACCTTCGCGGGGCCTCCCTGCGAGGGTCCCTCGCGGCCCTCGCGAGGGAGCCTCGTGGGAGGCGACCCGCGAGCCCTCGCGAGGGAGCCTCACGGGAAACCCCACGAGGCCTCGCGAGGGAGTCTCTCACGCAAGACTCCTCGCGTGCGAGGATCTTTGTTTTGGATTTTTCGGGACTTTTTCATCTATAAATAGTCGGGTCTTTTTCAGTACAAGAGGATGGGAAAATTTAGAGAGAAAAATCCTCTCTTTCAGTAAAAAATTAAAAACGTTTTTTATTACTTTATTCTAACTTTTTTATCGGATCAAGAAACACTTTCGGTTTCCAAATTTCTTCATCTTTGAAATCAAATTTCCTCATCTTTTCTTCTTAAATCCTCAGATATTCTCGGGTCTAAAATAAATTTAGAACCCGAATCTGATTATCTTTTGGATAAATAAACACTTTATTTTCCAACAAAACAATCTTTTTTTCAATTAAATTACATTAAAAATCCAAGAATTAAACGGAGATTTTTGGACTTTTTACATCAACCATTTCACCTAAACTACAAAAAACGAACGAGGAACGCTCCTGAGGATCTAACGGACACGCCGAAGTGGATTCACGCCAAAAGGGTAAAGCCTTTGAGTTCCTAGAACTACAAATCCCATGTTCATCTTCGTTTCTTTTTAATTTTTATTTTTAACCTAGGAGTTATTTTATTTTACTGTAAATAATGTTGTAATTCTCCTTCTTCTTCTTTTATTTCTTTTTAACTTCTGTATT
>CATIWQ010169676.1:0-16079 GCA_949673415.1 Euphorbia schlechtendalii | reverse complement strand
TTTGCACCCATTTTTCGTGCTATGCTTCTTTTCCTTTTTTTTCACTCATTGAATGGTTGCAGTTTCTACTCCGTACCATTCCCACCTTTTGCATAACTCATTGGTTATCCTCTCTTTCTTTTGATTTTTCTCTTAATACCCTCATCCTTTATTGATTACTTTCAAAGTATTATAGCTATAGTTTCCCAACACTTTAAACGCACTCAATACTTATAGGACTTATTTGAGAATAGCATATAAAACTCATAGTAAGAACACTACTAGATAGTACTCCACTTAAACTTATCGGTAGCATTAAACTAAAACTATATATATAACTCATACTAATTTATGTTGTATTGAAATATATATCAAAACTTACTTGGAATGTTACTTTTGAATGTTACTCATAACTCATCCTTGCCAAATGCGAAATGTTGTGCGAAAACGCTCACACTCCCAACGTGTGGTTATACTCAAAACACTTTGTTTGAAATATGCATTAACATCAAACTTGAAATACCTAACACTCAAAATAACCTTGGAACATATGTTAGTATAGTATAGGTATGGATAATGTATAAATGACACAAAATCAAGAAAAATTTCAAATTCTACGATTTTTTTCATTTTCTTTAATTTTTTTGGATTTTCGCATTTTTTACAAATACCCCCCACACTAAAGAACACAATGTCCTCATTGTGAGTGATTTTATTAAAAATGAAATTAAACACACATAAACAAATACCAGTCTAAAATTTGAAAAAGAAAAGAAAAGAGTAAACTAGTTTACTATGAAGGAGAATCTAGGGCCCATGTCATGATCACGAAGGCTTATCGCGATTGTGATTTCCTTCAAAACAAGAACATAAAGTTTTGCTGTATAACTTCACGAGCATGATCTATAGTCACGATCATGAACTTTTTTAATCCTTCTATTTCTTCAATTTTTAGACTTACTACCGTAGTCTCCCAATATTTGATCTCTAGAACGCACTTGCCTTCCTCGGCAATGGTGCCAAAAACTTGTTCGCATAGTTTTTGGCTACACTTGTTCCGAAAGGCTTATCCCCGACAATGGAGCAAAAAACTTATTTGCCACTTTTCTACTAATAAGTTTAATAACTTGTTCACAAGATTTTGGCTTTAAAGTACAGGTGTTGTCAATACCACTTATCAAATAGAAAAATGATGATAACTGCAAGTATACAGTTGCGATGTAGTTTTAAAAGATATCGAACCCACAGGGAAAGAATTAGGTTCTCAAGACCAACAAGAGTAACGAAAGAAAGAAAATAAAATAGATAATTTTATTGTTGATGGGTTGGTTGGGATATGATAGTAAATAAATAGATAAATGTATAATAGATTAGAGTAGAAGAAATCAGTATAGATTATCCCTACGAACAAGTATAACAAAGAAAACATGCAAAATCATCAAAGATATTACATACATCGGACTACTTTAACAGATTCGGTTTTAGACACTCAGATATTCAATTATTCACCGTAGAGCAACACATGAAATGACTTTTCTAAGTCTAGTGCAAACTAATTACAACGATTATATAAACTTGGATAACAATAATACTATGCTTAGTATGGGGTCGCTCTCACATACCCATATTTAGCAAGTTACCATTCCAAAAATGTTGGCTCACTAAACATCATTATAATCACAGATCTAGTGATTATACACAATCTTGTTAACCCCGAAATCACTCTTAAAGTTAACTCAAAAGCATATAACTTGATTAATATAAAAGATTGTGTATAATCACTAGATCTGTGATTATAACGTTGTTTAGTGTGCCAACTTGTTCTTTTGTTCCGTAACTCTAGTTGGTCCTTAGAACTGAACTCTTTCCCTGTGGGATCGATATCTTTTAAAACTACATCGCAACTGTATACTTGCAATTATAATCATTTTTCTATTACATAAGCGGTATTGACAACACCTATTCATATTTAGAACTTCTATATTATCAGTGGAAAAGTGGCGAATAAGTTTTTGGCGCCGTTGCCGGGGATAAGCCTTTCGAAATGAGTATAGCCAAAATCTTGCGAACGAGTTTTTGGCGCCATTGTCGGGGATAAGCCCTTCAGAATGAGTATAGCCAAAATCTTGCGAACAAGATTTTGGCACCATGGGGAAGCTAAGTGCATTCTGAAGATAAAAAAATTTGGAGACTACGATATGTTTATATATTTTGCTTTTATTTTATTATATATCTATCTATTATTACATTTTGTGTCAAAAATGTTTACTAACATGCATTGGGAAAAGTTTTGTGGTGATCACATGATTGATAACTTAATTGATACATGCGTAGATGAAATTTTTCATGTTAAATCTCATGAAGAGTCAACATCTGAATCCCTTGAAAATTTAGAATATTCTTCTGAAACTGAAAAATTAGTTAGAGAAGATGATCCCATACCACCTTCTATAGATAAACTACCCTTAGTAGAATTGAAACAATTGCCTAGTCATTAGAAGTATGCCTTTTTAGGAAGCAACAATACCTTTCCCATTATAATTTCTAGTAAGTTATCTGATTTACAAGAAGAAGCATTATTGGAGATAATAAAGGGTAGAATTAAAAGTATTGGTTGGTAAATTTCCGATATTAGAGGAACTAGCCCTAATATAGTGATGCAATCTATTAATTTGGAAAATGATAGTAAACCTAAGATAGAAAAACAAAGAAGATTAAATCCTCACATGAAGGAAGTTGTTAAAAAGGAGATTATTAAGTTACTAGATCCAGGACTTATCTATCCGATTTCAGATAGTGAATGGGTCGATCTTGTTCAATGTGTTTTGAAAAAGGGAGGTATTACTATAGTTCAAAATGAAAAGGGTAACTTAGTTCCTACTAGGACAACAACTGGATAGAGAGTTTGCATAGATTACAGAAAATTAAATGTAGCCACTAGGAAAGACCATTTCCCTTTACCATTTATATTACAAATGTTAAAAAGGAGATCAGGTCATGCATTAGACTGTTTTCTTGATGGATTCTTTGGATATTTTCAAATTCGTATTAAGCAATTTGACTAAGAAAAAACCACTTTTACATGTCCATTTGGTACATTTGCTTATAGAAGAATGCCTTTTGGGTTGTGCAATGCTCCGGCTACTTTTCAAAGGTGTATTTCGGCTATTTTTAGTAAGTATGTGGAGGGTATTATGGAGATTTTCATGGGTGATTTCTTTGTATCTGGAGATTCTTTTGAGAAATGTCTAGAAAATTTGGATAAACTACTTGCTAGATGTGAGGAAACTAATTTGGTACATTTTATGGTTAATGAAGGTATAGTTTTAGGTCATAAGATAGATGAGAAGGGAATTCATGTAGATATAGCGAAAACCGAGATCATTGAGAAATTACCTCCTCTCATAAATTTTAAGGGAGTAAGATCATTTCTAGGCCATGCTAGATTTTACAGAAGGTTTATTAAGGATTTTTCGATTATAGCTAAACCTTTAACTAATTTATTAGTTAAAGATGTGAAGTTCGATTTCTCTAATGACTGTTTAAAAGCCTTCAACACCTTAAAATAAGCATTAGTTTCGGCACCCATAATTATGAAGCCAAATTGGTCTCAGCCATTTGAATTGATGTGTGATGCTAGTGATGTTGCTGATGGTTGTGTATTAGGTCAAAGGTATGAAAAATATTTGCATGCAATTTATTATGCGAGTCACACTTTATCTTCTGCACAATACAATTACACAACCACTGAAAAAGAGATGTTAGCAGTCGTATATGCATGTGAAAAGTTTAGATCATATTTGATTAGAACTAAAGTAATAGTTTAGATCATATGCTTTGAGATATTTGTTTGCTAAAAAAGATGCCAAACATAGATTAATTAGGTGGATCCTTCTTTTGCAAGAGTTTAACTTAGAAATAAGGGATAAAAAGGGAAGTGAAAATACTGTAGCTGATCACTTATCTTATTTTGAAGATTATAAGGGACCTATAGGTGAAACTAGTGATATTAATGAACTTTTTCTAGATGAAAATCTTATGTCTCTTAAATATACTATTAGTCCATGGTATGCCGACTTTGCAAATTATTTGGTTACGCATACTTTACCCTTTGATTTAGATTCTAATGGTAAGAAGAAATTTCTTAAGGATATTAGATCATTTATGTGGGAGGACCCTTATTTGTTTATGGTATGTGATGACGGTATTATTCGAAGATGTATAGATGATACTAACTTGTGCTGATGATATTATTCGAAGATGTATAAATGATACTAACTTTTCTTCAGTTTTAAGTCATTGCCATTATAGCATATATGGAGGACATTTAGGACCAGCAAAAATTGCTGCTAAAGTTTTAGAGAGTGGGTTTTATTGGCCAATGTTGTTAAAGGATGCTAGAGATTTTGTTTAGAATTGTGATAATTGTCAGAGAATAGGAAACATAAGTCGAAGAGATGAGATGCCATAGAAAAACATCTTAGAAGTGGAGGTTTTTTATGTTTGGGCTGTAGATTTCATGGGACCATTTCCTAACTCTAAACGTAATAATTACATTCTGGTTGCAGTTGATTATGTTTCAAAATGGGTTGAAGCTAGCGGATGTGGTAAGAATGATGCTAGAGTAGTTGCTAAGTTTCTTAAGCAATTATTTAGTAGATTTGGAGTTCCTAGAATCATAATTAGCAATGGAGGTTCAAATTTCATCAATAAGACTTTTGAAAGCTTGATGCATAAATATGGAGTACATCATAAGGTTACTACCCCATATCACCCTCAAACTAGTGCTCAAGTAGAAATTTCTAATTGAGAAATTAAGTGGATTCTTTAACAGACTATCTCATATTCTAGGAAGTATTGGTCAACTAAATTAAATGATGCATTATGGGCTTACAAAATAGCTTTTAAGACACCTATTGGTATGACACCCCACAAGTTGGTTTACGAAAAGGCTTGTCATTTACCGGTAGAATTAGAGCATAAGGCTTTATGGGCTTTAAAGAATTTGAATATGGATTTACACAAAGCCGATGAAAGAAGAAAATTGGATTTAAATACATTAGAAGAACTACATTTGTCGTCATATGAAAATGCAAAGATCTCTAGAGACATGACAAAACGATGGCACGATGCAAAACTACGGGAAAAGATGTTTAAGATTGGAGATAAAGTTCCCTAGAAAACTCAAATCTCGTTGGAAGGGACCTTACAAAGTTATTCAGGTATTTGGTAATGGAGCATTGAAATTGAAAACCGATAATGGAGTAATATTTCGAGCCAATGGCCAACAATGCAAACATTATCTCGAAAACAAATTTGAACAACAAGACGTTTATGTTCAATTACTACTTTCACCATAATCAATCTAGGTATGTAAATAGTAAATATTTATTATTTTTAACATGTTTGTTATTCTAAGTTTTTCTAGGACTAAGTCTAAAAATTGAAGAAATAGAAGAATTTAAGAAGGTCGCGACCGCGACTATAGATCGCGCCCCGTGACATTGTGTAGTAAAACCTTCTATTGCTGTTGTGAAGAAAGTCACAATCATCACAAGCCTTCATGATAGTGACACGGGAAGAATATGACCGTTGCATATCACGATTAACATGCAATAGATGGTTGAAACTGTCATTAACGGCTAGTTTGAAGGAAAAACGACTATATTGAATATTTAAACCAATGAGAAACCTATTAGAACTCTATATAAAGGTCTAGATTGAACCCATAACCACCACAACCTTCTGCAAAGCTTTCTAAAGTTCTTATTCTTTCATCTCTATTCTTCTACATTCCAAACCTATTTCAACCTTTACTTCAAAAACCAACATGCCTCGTGTTAAGGTAGCCGCCAATAGAAGAGAAATACCAAACTATCAATAAGAATACGGTTGTCCCTTTCCCATTCGTTCACGTGAGGAGGGGAAAAGATTCCAAGTTTTGAACAAATTGAAGATCACCGGTATGATTTTTCTTGATTTGGTTTTCTTAGAGACTTTGGGCCTCCATGAGCAAATGGAGATGTATATCTCTGATATAGGTTTAAGCATGTTTGTGGGAATGCAATTTCCACAAAACTGTGATTGGATTTTGGAATGTCTTGTGACATTCGATTTTGAAGATAAAAAGAAGAGGGTGATTCAATTTCGCAACCAAGGTAGACATTATACCATCACAAGAGAGATGATGAGTACTTGGTACCAATTTGAAGTTGAAAATTCATCAAGCATGACTGAATCGTTTCAAGCAAATCGAGTTTGGGCAGATTTAACTAGTAAGAGAGTTTTCGATCCCAAAAATTCTCCAAATAAACTTATTAAGGATGAGTGTCTTCTTCTACTCCATAAATACCTTGCCACTTCGGTATTTTGTCGAGTAGAGAACATAAAGGTCCAAAAGAGAGATTTTTTTGTTCTTTCTTACGCAATGAATAAGCAAAAAGCGGAGTTCGTGATTATAATTTGGGACATGATGAAGAAGAATTCAACTTGTATGAGGAACAAGATTAAGGTTGCTGAAATTATCACCGCCATTATATTGGGTGCGCTAAACGAACTCCCCTATGTTTGACAACTAGGTGAATACTTTCGATATATGGATGGGAGTTACTTGAAGAATACTGGACTTCTTCAAGAGAACGATGGTGTCTATTCTTTCTACTCCTACTCCAACCGCACTAAGAAACTAATCTCGACTCATGAAGATTCTTCTGTTGGCCCATTTGATCCAACTGCTAGACGTCATCTTGGCAAGGCTCCATTGATTGAAGAAGAAGACAAAGATGAAGCTCCGGAAGATTGGAAGGTGAGTATGCAGCAAAAATTGGACAATTGGCAAGAAAAACTTGGAATAATGAAAAAAGACATGAAGATTCTAAAGAAGAGTAATAAATCTATGCTTTAAAAATTACTATCTTTCTTTAGAAAACAAAATTGTCAATTTACTCCTAATCCCCCGGATTCTCCTTCTCAATAAAAATGGGTTTACTCTTTTATTTACTTTTCTTTTTCAAAATTTTAAACTAGTTAGTTGTTTTTTATATTTTTCATTTTTAGTAAAATCTCTCACAATGGGGACATTGTGTTCTTTAGTGTGGGGGAGGGCATTTGTAAAAATCCAAAAAAGTAAAAAATATTAAAAAATTGAAGAATGAAAATTTTCTAGATTTTATGTTATTTATACATTATCCATACCTATGCTATACTAACATATGTTCCAAGGTTATTATGAGTGTTAGGTATTACAAGTTTGATGTTAGTGCATATTTCGAACAAGTTGTTTCGAGCATGAGCGCACATTGAGAGTGTGAGCGCTTTTGGCACAACATTTAGCATTTGGCAAGGATGATGTGTGAGTAACATTCAAAAACAACATTCCAAGTAAGTTTCGATATATATTTCAATGCAACATAAATTAGTATAAATTGTATAGTTTTAGTTTAATGCTACCGATAAGTTTTAAGTGGAATAATATCTAGTAGTGTTCTTATTATGAGTTTTATATGCTATTCTCGAATATGTCCTATAAGTATTGAGTGTGTATAAAGTGAAAGGAAACTATAGCCATAATACTTTGAAAGTGATCAATAAAAGATGAGGGTATTGAGAGAAAAAATCAAAAGTAGGTTCGGAGCTGGTACGGAGATGAAATTGCAACCATTCAATGAGTGAAAAAAGAAAAGTAGCATAGCATGAAAAATGGGTGCAAAGTACAAATTTGTATTTCAAAAACATATGCTTAAAGAAAAAAATAAGAGAAAGTGGTATGGAGCATAAAATGCAACCACTAAAAAAAGGGGAGAGTGGTATGGAGCATAAAATGCAACCACTGAGAGTGTTTAGGATCCTAAGTTACGTAAAAATGCCTTTAGTTCAATCTTTTCAAAGTGTACTCCCTTTGTCCTTTATACTTTATACAATACTTGAGAGAAGGAAATTTTTGAGCAAGCATATAACGCTTATATGAAGACGCAATTCGGTTGACCCTCCATTAAGAGCACAGGTATGCAACTGAACTATATAAATTGCACATTTCTAACTAAAACTTTATGCAACGTGGGAATGTGGTACTCACTATGATAATCTTTCGCCAAATGAGGTACGAACTTGAATTACTATTTTATACACTTCTATTTTATTTACCTTGAGGACAAGGCAAAAGTTAAGTGTGGGGGTGTGATAAGTGCATAATTACACTTATTATCATGATATTTTTATTTTTTAAACGATATTGTGAGTACGAGATTTTGTACCAGCTCACGTGTTCAATGATGACGGATTTTTGGGTCTAAAACAATTTTAGAACCTGAGTTTGATTATCTTTTTGGATAAATAAACACTTATTTTTCCAATTAAACTACAATTAAATCAAAACGAACGAGGAACACTCCCGGGGATCGAACGGGTACGCCGAAGTGGGTTCATACTGCAAGGGTAAGCCTCTGAGTTCCTAGAATTGCGAATTCCATGCTCATCTTCTGCCTTCATTTTTTTTTCTGATTTTATTTGTGGACCTAGGAATTATTTTTATTCCTTATTATTGTAAATTGTGTTGTAATCTCTCCTTCATCTTAATTTCTTCCTTTATTTTTTTTATTTTTTATTTTTTATGTTATAATACCCCCACGAAGGGAATAAAATATATTCCCGGATAACAGACCTCACCTTATATCATGCGATCATTTTCACTAATAAAATTGATAACATACGTGTAAATAAAAATGAATTATTTTTATTTAAAATAACAACTTAAAATTGTCGATGTTTTAATTAGGTCACACGGGCCTCGCTAAAATCAAATCGAACATATGTTCCATATTTCATACTAACCTTTGTGGATGCAGGTTAGAAGTATGCCTAGGATTTACTTTCCTTCTAGTATTGCATATATTTTTACGGAAAATTTAATTAATATGTTAGCGGGCGGTTGCATTCCTTGATTTTTGCGAGCCTTGTAATCTTTATTTTCCGCATTTACTTACTGCTTTATGGATGATTTATTATTTCACATTGTGGATGGTTTATTATTTTGCAATACGTGAATCATGCATATAAAGTCTAAAAATGACCTATGTGCGAATATGCATAACTAAGAAAATACGGTTTTCTGTAGATGTAATATAATGTGATCACATAAGAAATAAGTAACTTATCCCGGACCCGAATCTCTATGTCTTGATGGGCCATCCCTCAGATGTTAAGCCTCACAGGACTCTAATTCCTGGAAAGAGCTAATCCAGGTGGCGACTCCACACTAAGAGACGGTGGATTTGGGTTCAAACCGATCTAAAACGTTTTTCACCTTTTCTTTCAACCTCTTTCTTGGGTCCTCAACCCTGCGCACCTTTTTTTCAAACACCCCGGTGGACCGCGCCTCTCATCTCTGCGCGCTCTCAGCCCACCGCTCCATGTCGCCTGCTCACAGTGGTGACTCCGCTGGGGAATTTTTCTAAAACTTGTTTTTCAAAGGTTTTAGATTTTGGATAAGTGTCGAAAATTATTGATCACATTATTCTGTTTTCTCTTAATTATGACATATTCATAAATAACACATTGCAATAGAGGGGATTAGCCCATAAGTCTAAGGTACCCTTATTACCGCAAAGCTCTCTCTTGTACTAATCTGCCTCCATGAGAAAAGATAGTACTTGAGCGGGTGGAGCACTTGTTGCCATATCGCATGTACCTCCCTCAACCCATTTGGGGAGAGGCTTGGAGTGTATTTTAGTGCAATAAGAACCTTCTACATCGGCAACCCATTTACAAACCTCATGTAAATAAACCATTGGTATTTTCCCTAGGGTGTTACCCAAACACGTGATCATGCATTATATTTTTCTTGCAGGTACGCTCCTTAGTATCTTCATAATACTAAGATGAACTAAACCTAGGTTAGAGACTAGCCAAAAACCCTACATACGGGAGTTGTATGGTTGAAAGTTTGGTTGCATGTTATGTGCTACACATTTATTATAGTAAAAATGTCATACTAACCACGAAGTTTTGTGCAGACACTCGAACTCACACACTCATGATATTAAATGTACTTATCATATTATCATCATCAATATCACATACACTTAGGCACAGTTGACACTATAGATTGTGTCACCCTAGGACAACATAAAACCACTTAAGGACATCACTTACCCCTTTTTTTTCAACGAGATGTCCAGTTGACATCCGCTATTAGCCTGCACATGGCAAATATACCTTCCTTTTACTATGTGATGTCCACTTGACATCCGACACTTAGCCCATAAGGGGCAATAATATATCCCACATGTTACCCATGAGATGTGCACTGGATATCCAACTCACAGGCCTTTTGGGGCAATTATACACACCAAAAGCCCAAACGGGGCAAATACCTACCCAAAACCATTTTTTTCCCACATTAAAGGATATCCCAGTGGATGTCCTAAGCTCACGCGAGGCAAACTTCTTCAAAAGTCTTACCTTATCAAATCTTCTAGGGTATACGCCTCATACCCGAATCATTCGCCCACACAAGGTAATAATTCATGTATCACCACATACCCTCAAATAGTGATGACCACATAGGTATATGAAACTCCACCCTAATTGGGAAAAATAACAAAATCATTCATTAGGTAGCTATGTACGGTAGTTATTTTCATTTTTATTAAGGTATGTCACACCGCTTACCTGAAACAATTTTGACCTCCTCATTCCATGAAACATAGTCATAGTATAAAGCCTCAAACCATTGACCTATTACCAGATAGGTAATTTAGTCACCTCACTCACATCTCTCATGTTACAATGTCACACCGACAATGTACAAGTCTCAAATCCAACCCCTGTTGTTGGATTTTTATTTCCACATATTTTCATCTTTACATAACGACTAACCTATTTGTTTCAAATGGATTGACATACATGTTATTTCACATCATGGCACGCTAACCCCTTGTGAATGCAACCATATCATTAAACATCTCACGCATTTCTCGCATCATGAATCATAACACGAATCTTACATGCACGGTCTAATATTCTGCTCGTGTATCAAAGGGGTTTGGAAGAGGCCTGCTCGTCACCTAGTCCGCGTTTCCCCAATTGTGGCCAATCTGGAGGGGGTTTCATACACTGACTCAAGCGAGGACTAGGGTTCAGACTCAGATTTAGTTCAACGCATGGTTATGGCCAATCCACAAGAAGAAGGTGCGGGGGAAGATCACCCTGTCCTAACAGGATAAAATTCTCAGTAGTCATCGCTGAGCGCTGAGATTGCAGCTGCCCTGACAGCCTTTGCCAATAGCGAACAGCTAGCATCGCTCATTGGCCAACACGTCGGGAGGGCCCAGAATGCAGCATCCATCCCTGAGGTCACCCTTTACAATTTCAATCCAACAGGGGGACCTCCTAGCTCACACATGGTGCCCCCCAACTACCTTTTATCAGTTCGGGGCAGGACAAAGTCAGGTCAACCAGACTCCGATTGGGTAGCCAGTATATAACTTTGCCAATCCTTCCTAATTCTTCCCGGGATAAATGGGGCAGTCAGCATTCGCATCAGGGCTTTTCTACCAAGGAATGACCCAACAACCTATTCCCACTTGGAGTACGTCGGTCACCTCACAGTTCCAACTACCCCATTTTGCGGCATATCCCCAAGGGTAATATGGCTCGTATCCATGTACAGGGAATGCCATCCTTCAACAACCGGGAATGGTGGAACTATGGTAATAGTTCTTGGCCACTCATAGTGGCCACCTAAGGAACACACACCCTACACAACTGATAATCGGGGATGAAGACAGCTTGCCCCCAAACTTCGCAATGCCGTAGTTTGAGAAGTACGTAGGATATGGTGACCCACGCGCTCACTTGACACATTATCACATGGTGATGAGAGCATTGAGGGTTAGCGATCAAATGATGGCTAAGCTCTTTATCGTCACCTTGGGCCACCCAGTCAATGAATGGTACAGCCACCTTCTGATAGACATAGCCACTGATTGGAATAGCCTTGCTCAGGCTATGCTAGGACATTATGGTTTCAACTCTCAGATGGAAACCACAATGCAACATCTGGAGACCATAAGGCAGAGGCAGGGTGAGAGCTTCAAATCCTACTATGCATATTGGATGGCCACACAGGTCAGGCTTCGGGCTCACTTAACTCTACCAGAGATGATAACCAAGCTACCGGACGGTGCACTGCCATCATACAGGAAAAGTTTGGGTCAGAAATCTTCTCGAGCTACTAAGAAGTGTTTGAGAAGGTGGATAGGATGGAGCACTTTGAATCCATGGACACATCTTGGGGGGATTAGCACCCATGATTGATGATGTAATAAATTAGCATTTAGCTACTTAGCCTACGAGGCTCCTTTTGAATTTTTGAATAAATTGAACATATACATATTGTTTTTAGCACATGTGACACGTCATTTCATGAAATTAATTTGGGTATAAATGGATCCCCCAAAAATTCAAATGATTTGACTCTTGAGATAAAGTGAGAGATAAATACATGTACTTAGAAAACGTGTGATAGCAATTGCCTCATCATACAATGACTAAAGATCAATGAAAAAATCTCCAAGCACGAAAAGCCCACTAACTCAATCAAGAGAATGAAGCATGCAAAGATCAAAAGGATCGGAGCTAGAATAAGGCTAAAATATCGACCAAGCAAGTTGGGACCAAACAACCAGCGCAATGCCACAAAGAAGGAGTCAGAGCATTGAACACATCAACAACTCCATCAACTCCATTCATAAGACCAAACAACCGGCGCAATGCCACAAAGAAGGAGTCGGATCATTGAACACGTCAACAACTCCATCACCACCATTCATAAGACCAAACAACCAGCTGACTACCACAAAGAAGGATTCGGATTGTTGAACTCGTCAACAACTCCATCAAATGGATCACCATCATTCATGGGATAATCAAACAAAAGACAATACCAAAGATAATAAGTAGGTAGATCATTGAACATGTCAACAACTCCTTCGCACAACTCGCCGCAATTTGTGGGGAAATTGAACTCAAAAGGGAACGCCAATGATCAAGACTCATCATCACATACACCTCAAGCCAACAAAGCGACGCGAGCACCAACCAATTGGTCAGAAACGCTGAACGAGACAACAAATGAAGTCATGGACATGAACGATGATTGATCTACCAAATCAACCAAGTCTTACATAATTGCTATCATGCATAGGTGAAAGAAATAAATCAATAAAAAGCAGTACAAATTAAATAAATTTGTGTTTAGCCCGTCAATTAACACTCGATTAGTTGAGAAAAAATTAGGGCTTCTTTTCAATCAACAAAAAAATAGTCTGCTGAGTTGAAAACCCAAAAAGGGTAGCTCAGGAAAAACTTAGGACATCGAGAGAACCACATTGGTTAGAAAACCTGAGAGGGCTAATCAATGATAGGAGTCAAATCATTTGAAACATTTATACCCCTATTAAGTTCATCAATGAATTGCCATTTTTGCTGAATCTTTATGCATATACTTATTTTGATTGCTTGCATGCCAATGGTAGAATATCGCAAGTAAAAATCCAAAAAATGATAAAGTGAAAATAATGAAAAAAAGTCTGTTGGATTGAAAACCTGAAAGGGCGATCCAAGCAAAAATTAAGACGAGGTTCGATAGATTGAAAACCCGTAAGGGCGATCTATGTAGAAATTAGAACCAAAGAAATATCAAATTCATCATCTCCTTCTCGGAAAGGTACAAGGCATCATATACCTTCAACACTTAAGGCAAAACGACTTCCAAGCGATCATCGCTGATACAACGCGGGATCAACGACTCATCCAAACTTTCCTCAAATCAGATCCAAGATATGAACTCGAATCTGATTCAACGAACCCATGGTCGTCACTTTGAGGGAGTCGTCCATGGAATCCCTAACAAGATAAGTCATAGGGGAAACCATGCACCAGCACAAGAGAAGGCTCTTCACTAAATGAAGCCCACAACGCCTACAATAGACAAACATACATCATATAATAAAAATTGTTCATGCTTAAAATCATGCATAAATTACATTCGCATCACATCATTTACAGGTAAAGACGATGCCAAACCGGGGCAACACTGTCCCAATATACAAGAACCTCCATCTTTACATGAGGAACCTACAAACAAGACGATGACCCACTCAAGCCTAAAGTCAACATTGCAACATCATGAAAGCCTCCTAAAACAACGGAACAATTTCCGGGACATGCCCGAATTTTCATTAAACTTATTTATTCCTCATGTTTTAATTTTTGATTGAAGGGGCAAAAATTTTTGCTTCACATAAACTCAATCAAATAATTAAAACATTCATCATAAAAATGTATTAACATTATCTTTTTTCTGATTTGTTACAGGAAACAAGTATCCTATTAAGGAAAATCAAAATATAACCGAAGAAGGAAATGGTTATCTCGATGGTTAAAGAAAGAAACAGTCTCATTTATCAACCGGAGAATGAAACGGTTACCGACTACACCAGGGACGCCGCAGAAAAAAATGGTCGACCCGCCCACAAGGGGCATCAAGTACCTAAGGGATTCTGAAGAAGGAGACAGACAACCTTATGAAGACACAGCACTAGAAAGGAAGACCTATGTCATCATCAAATGGGAATAAGAAGTCGCCAGCCGCACCGATCAGGTATATTCTCAATCCCTCCTCTCTTTTCGTGTGATAATACTGGTTATACAACTATCAATTATCACACGAGGGGTAGCTGTGAGCACGGGGATTTTGTACAAGCTCATGCGTTCAATGATGATGGCTTTTCGGGATATTTATCCTCGAATCACACGATTTTTGATTGTTCGATGATCTTCAAATGGGAGTCTTCCTCGTCAATTAATTTAAAAGGAATTTAATTCAAAAATTAACTAAAAAATATAAAAATACACAAAAAAATTCAAAAACACAGTTGAAAATCGGATCTGGAGCCTACCTTGCCGATATCTGGCAAGGCACGGATCGCTAGGGACCTAGCGAACCTCGCTAGATACTTGGCGAGGCTAGCCAGGGGTCTGGCGAACCTTGCCAGACGCAGAGGCAAGCCTCACCAAATAGTCTGGCGAGGCAAGCCTCGCCAGACTTTCCAGCCTTGCCAGAGAGGCTGGCGAGGTCGCCAAACTCTTTGGCTCGAAAATTCAGAAAAAAAATCCTCTCTTTCAAATAAAAAAATACAAACAATAATTTCTTCTTTTCTTCTTTTTTTTTCTCGGATCTAAAACACATTTAGATCCTAAATTTCTTCATCTTAAAAATCAAACTTCTTCATCTTTATTTCTTCAAGTATCCTCAGATATTCTCGGGTCTAAAACAAATTTAGAACCCGAGTCTGATTATCATTTTGGATAAATAAACACTTATTATTCCAATTAAACTATAATTAAATCAAAATCAATGAGGGTATGCTGAAGTGGATTCATACTACAAGGGTAAGCCTCTGAGTTTCTAGAACTGCGAATTCCATGCTCATCTTCTACCTTCATTTTTTTTTCTGATTTTATTTGTGGACCTAGGAATTATTTTTACTCCTTATTATTGTAAATTTTGTTGTAATCCCTCCTTCATCTTTATTTCTTCCTTTACTTTTTTATTTTTTATTTTTTATGTTAGAATACCCCCATGAAGGGAATAAAATATATTCCCGGATAACAGACCTCACCTTATGCCATGCGATCATTTTCACTAATAAAATTGATCAACATACGTGTAAATAAAAATGAATTATTTTTATTTAAAATAACAACTTAAAATCATTGATGTTTTAATTAGTCCACACGGGCCTCGCTAAAATCAAATTGAACATATGTGCCATATTTCGTGCTAACCTTTGTGGTTGCAGGTTAGATGTATGCCTAGGATTTACTTTCCTTCTGGTATTGCATATATTTTTACATAAAATGTAATTATAGGTTATCGGGCGGTTGCATCCCCTGATTTTTGGAAGACTTGTAATATTTATTTTTTACATTTATTTTCCGCATTTACTTACTGCTTTGTGGATGATTTATTATTTCACATTGTGGATGGTTTATTATTTTGCAATACGTGAATCATGCATATAAAGTCTAAAAATGAC
>CATIWQ010169617.1:0-13077 GCA_949673415.1 Euphorbia schlechtendalii | reverse complement strand
AGACAATGATAAACATGATAGAATGAAGAGAGTCTACATTCATAAATCAAACAATATGTTTTTATGAATAAAAAATAATTTCGGAATGAAAGTAAAAAAAACCAAAAGACACTCAAATAAATCCACCTGTCGTCTTGATATTTTGTTAGCAGGCCCTTCTCTTCCCAAATCAATATCAATGTCCATATCTTCAGTTGCTCTGCCAAGTACGACCTACATGGGAAAAGGAGCACAAACACCAACATCAAAATATTATTTGGAAACATATAGGGTAACAAGCTGAGGTATCAAAACAGAAGCATAAACTTAAAGACTGATATCACCGAAGTTCATTAATGAGAACCATCAATCCTGATAAGCAATTCAGAGAATGATAAGACCCATCGTGTACTTTCATTTTAATTTTATTCAATTACCAATTTGTACCTGGAAATTTCAATTCTATAGCAGTTTTAATCAATAGAGTAATAGACAGAAAAAGAATTAGCGATTTTGAATTTTAACCGATCATTTCAGGAAGTTTGTTGTCAATCTTTTTAAATCTTACTGTTATTACCATCTTTGACATGTAATCTTGACATTGTTACTCGATAATTGACATAAAATTTGTATTATAAACTATAAGTTACAAAAAAACTTAAATGGAAACTGTATGCTAAGTTTTGATGATTAGTTCAGAGTGCTATTCTTGACCTCTTTTGGTTACAATAACAAAGTTAGACAAAAGTTTAAGAGGATGAAAATTAGAAAGTTAAGAGTTGGAAAAAACTGAAAAGTTGCAAGAGTGGAGACAGACGTTACTAAAAAATACCTCAGTTTCCCTAATAAAATGCTTCAAATAGTGCCCATACAAGACTGCAAGTGCGCCACAAGATGCAATAGATCTGCGAATAGATGATTGAGCACACTGTTCCAACCTCATAATATTCCTTCTGGTGTCATCATATTGATACCTTAAGACTACAAATCAACATGAAAAAATTCAAGAGGGTAAGCACAAATCATTTATTCATATGCAACTAGGATGGATTCATTCATAATTGGACAGAATCAAGATAATTCCCATTACATAAGTTCATTTGGAACACTTGTAGATATTAAAAAAATTAAGAGGACACAGTATCATCTAAAATCAAAGGAATGATAACATAACTTATAACTAATCCTGCTATTGCTAAAGCAGTAAAATTTTCTAATATACGATTTCCAGTATAATTTTGCATGCACAATGAAAATATATACCAGATGATAAAGATCAATGAGATACCTTCCCTATCAATACAAGAATTTGTATCATCTGGGCATAAGTCCAACCCAAGTATCTGAGACAAAATAATGGGACTCTAATAAGAGAAAGAACATAGTAATGGCCTCGAAAAGAAAAGGAGGATGAGTCCCCAAAACGAAATGCATAATATTCAGATCTACCAGGGCCTCAATATCAGCATACGATGGCATGTCTTCATCACTTTCAGATTCTTCACAATCCATCAGTATGAGGTCTGCTTCTGATGCTGAAGTAACTTGTTTAACAGAACTTGCACATAATGGCAAATCCAAGGCATTAGATGCACATAATTTCTCCGTCTCGGGGATTCCAACAGTGGCTAAAGTTAGGGTTGTCTGGGCTGTTCCACTTTGTTTCCCGTCTTTGTGTGCATAGCTTTCCTGGATAAAGGCTATATCATCAGCAGATTCAGCTTTCCCTCCACAGCCAACAAGTTGCTGGTCCAGAATGGTTGGTGGCAGTACTTCTGTTCCTGTCATATGGGAAGCAATACAAGGCGGTGATGGTTTTTCTTCTTTCCTGAGCAAGCTCTCTTGTTTTTCATCCTTCAGATTAGCAAATAAAAAAGACCGGTATCCTGTCTTTTTAGCAGCTGTTCCACTTCCAAAAATGGAAGAGAATTTTTTTGGGAAGAAAACATCATCATTACAAGGGATTTCAAGGTCTTCACTATTTAAAGTACATACCATATCTGCATCAAAAGGTTCCATAGTTGCTGTTGACACAGATGATAGCATGCTGCTTTCTGTATAGAATTGGTCACACTGCTCAACATCACCACAACGTGACCCTTCAACAATAGACTCCCCATGATCTGTGCTAACAGGAATTACAAGACTCTGATCTGGAATCAGTGGCTTTGATCTATTATCTACTTCATTACCATGAACATCATTAGGGCAACTCACCAAAATGCACTCATCGCCAGATTTATCTATCAGATCTTCCCCTCGTCCATCCATCAGAAGAAGCTCATCCTCATTTGTAAAATTTAAGAGTGACTCTGAGAGATCCGCGTAATCACTCTCTGAAATTACAGTTGAAATATTAAGTACATCAACAGAGTCTTTCTGATGCAATATTTCACCCGAAGTGATGAAATCCATATCTGATAAACTTACTTTATTACCATCCAATTGAACATTGTCACGATGTACCAATTCTCCTTCCTGCCTTTCATTCTCATTGGCTACACTTATTGGCATCATAGGTGCTGGAATGTCCTCAATAGTTTCCCATAACTCTAGCGAAGATGGAAGTTCCTCTGAGTGAAATAGATTATTATTTTCTGGCAAAGGATGTGACAGTGCCATTTTCTCATCTTCAACAGTGAGAGAAGGAACTTCCACAAGGATTTCACTGCAGCCTTTTTTCCCAACAAGTCCACTATTCTGACTATGATCCCCAAACAAGATATTTCCACCCTGCACCAGACTATGAATTGGAATATCATCAAGGTCAGGTCTACCAAGCAAAATGAAACCAGGACAATTGCCAGCTCGGTTACGAGTTTTCTTCCTCATAGCATAATACAACCGTCGAACGCTATCAAGCTTTCTTTTAAGAGAAACCTCAGAAGATACTTTATGATTAGGGACATTAAAATCAAACTCGATCATGCGAGCAGAAGCTTCAGCAGAAATAGCGGGGTCATATAGAAGAGAATGCCATCTATCTCGCAATTCTCTGACACTAAACTTTCGAGAGAATCGCACAGCTCCTTTAGCAAGTGCTTCCAAAGAAGCACCTGCCTGAAACAACAAAAACTCAAAGTCACAATCAATACAGAAAACAACAAATTGAAAATCATTTCCTAGAATTTTCAATTCGTAAACTCAAAACTGAAGCAGCTAGGGTTTTACTGCATAATTCGAACTAGAGAGAGCAAATTTTATAGATTATCACACAATAAGATGAAATCATACAGAATAACTGAAGAAATAAAAGAAAGGAGTTGCAGAAAAAGAAATTGCACCTCTACGGCATTCTTTAATAAGAGATCATCTTCAGGGATCCAAGGAGGTACTGAAGCAGCAACAGCTGCCATTATCATTCAAATTCTCGCATATATAAAAATCTGTAACTCATGGTCCAAATTAAGAGCAAAGACGGTGAAGAAATTGAGGCTTTGGATCTACAAATTGGTGGAAATGAATTAAAATTCAGTATGCATTTCAAAGAACGGGGATTGGACTGTATTACCGTTTTACCAGAGACGCGGGTAAGCTAAGCGGGTAACGGCGTAAAATCTAGTGGATGTCCGTTACCAAACTTTATCTACCAGAAATATTGGTTTAATATTTCATATTTTTATTAATTTTTTTATTGTATAATAACAAATTTACATTTAGGTTTTTTTATGAATTCTTTATTTTTTATAAATTAAATTAGTACTTTACTCCTTGTAATTATTGAAAGCGATATGTATGTGCTTATCAATTTAATTATTTTGAGTTTCGGACAAGATAATATTTACCAAATTGTATTGATCGTGTAATTTGAATTTATAACTTTACACTTCTTGATTCTCCTAGACAAAGCTTGGTGATTCAATGTTTACATTTAAAGTAGACATGTTCGCAGAGTCCGACCCGATCTCATTGGTCGAGCTTGGATAATCAATTTTTAGCTAAGCCCGAGCTCGAAAAAGCCCTCAGTTTGATAGGTCGAGCTTGGAATGTGAATAAATTACATCGGTTCGGCCCAACCCATCAAATTATAATTATGATTTCATTAATTGTATACTTATTTTTTCTTTCGAACCGTCTAAGGACAAGTTTAATGGTTCTTCATTTTGGAAAAGAAATTCAAAATGAGGAATGAATATGGGAAATTATCAAGTCCAACCATTCCCCATATGGTATATCATCAATTATAAGGAATGATCAATCCCCCTTTGTAGGGAATTAAATAAAATAATATTATTTTTCTGGGAATTAATAAAATAATATTATTTTTTACATTTTATTGTCTTTAATTTTTGTTTTGTTATTTTTTCGTTAGTTTTATAATAAAATATTATTATATTAAAGTGAATTTGATTTGAATAATAGAAAATAAGGAAGTTGATTGAAGAAAAAACACTACAGATCCTACAAAATGGGGGTTGAAGAATGAAAAATATAGAAAAAGGTTATAATTGTTTAAAATTTTTGGAAATGATATATTGGGAACTTTGTTATAGGTATATATTAGAGGAGAGCAAAAATAATCGAAAAACCTGACAAACGACTCGGTTCGGTTTCGGTTCTATATATTGATGTTATTGATTTTCAATTCGGTTTCGGTAAAAAACCGAAAACCAAAAATTAATTTTAATTAATTTTAAAGTAATTTAATAATTATTTTCATATTCAATTTACATTTAATACTTGAAAATTAAGGTTTTTTTCAAATTAACAATTAGTTACATGTGTTTAAAATTATTTATATTGATTTTTAGTCATTTCCTGTTAAAAAAATTTAATATTTGAAAAAAAATAATTTAAATTAAAAAATATATAATTTTGATTCAAAACCTAACTGAAAACCGAACGGAATTATTTCAGTTCGGTCAAAACCAAACCAAAATAATTCGGTTCGGTTTTCAATTTTTGATTTCTCCCTTTCAATTTTCAGTTCGATTTTTGAACCGAACTGAGTTTTGCTCATTCATAAACTTTAAATAACGTATAAAAAAAGGAGATGAACCATAACTAAAAGGAGGTGAATAGATTTGAGGCCATGGTCCAAAAACCCTCATTTGTACGTGATTGTTAATTTGGCGGGGCTGGATTTGGTTTTGCCCTCTCAAACCCGATCTGAGTCATGCTCTAAGTTTTTATGTGTGGATCGATTTGATTTAACACATTTTAGTAAAATTATGATTTTTAGACCCGGACCGGTAAACGAACCAGTGAAGGGAAAAGGTCATGGATTTAAAATTTAACCAGATTAATTCAGTGATCGAATTGAATTCTCTTAAAATATATAAAAAATTGTTATATTTTTAATAATTTGTTAATAACGCATCAATCATTAATGTCTATTATATCGATACTTCATGATTCAAATTAATCTATAATGGAATAAAATACAACGTAATAAAAAAACAAAATCCTTTAAGGAATGAGTCACTACTTTTCAAAAAAAATTGAATTTAGTTCAAAGTAAACCATATTTTATAAATTAGATAAAAAAATTAATAAATTTTATCATATTCAAATAAAATAAAACTAGACACTTAAAACACAATATTATATATATATATATATATATATATATATATATATATATATATATATATATATATATATATATATATCCATTTAAATTTTTAAGAAATTAATTGAATGTTAATTTGATTTTTAAATAATTTTAAATATTATTTACTTATATGGTAATTAATTTTTTTAAAATATAAGTATTTTATTCGATCACATAATGCATTAAATAAAAAAATAAATACACTTATTATATTATTTTATAAAAAATAAAATATTAATTACATTTAAATAATAAAAATAAAAAAAAATCTCATTAAAAAATAAAATGATAATGGTAAATCAATTGAATGTGGTAGCTCAATAGTAGTGCATATGATATGCATATTAGAGGTTGTGAGATCGATACCATATATATTTTTATGTTAGAATTGGTTGAACTAGTAATGGGTTGAACCAACTGGTTTGTGGTTCAATCGAGATGGTTTAACCGGTCAATGATCGATTATTGACTTTGTCAAAAACCGAACCGAACTGGACCGGACCAACCATCGATTCTGATCGAATTCGATTCGACTGGTCGATCAGGTTTTCAAAACCAAGGTAAGACCCTACTGAGCTCGATCCCTATACTACCAACTAACATGTTTACTTTTAAGTAACATAAAAAATTATTTGTGCCACATTATAAAATTTGATACAGAGAAATTATTAATACAAAATACACATATATATAACTAAATAATGATAAAAGTTGGAAAGCATCATACGTTTATTTAAACTATAGACTTGATAGTATATCAATTTACTTGATTCGATACCTCACCTTTGAAAAGCTAACTAGTTAGATTTAATTGTAATTATATATAAACAATATTAATAATTTATCTTGTTGTATTTTCATATTTAAACATGTAATTACATTCCTACTAGCAACAACGTTATCTATCTTAATTAGTTTGTATTTCTTAACTTAAAATGAACATATAAAACTGTTAATTTTTTCAAAACGATTATTTAAAATTATTTTTCATTTCATTTTTATCTTTAAAATAAGATCCAACTCCATATACTTTAGACAAAAAGTGGTAGAATTCATATATGCGAGTTTACATTTTAGTATAATGTTCATTATACCAGATTTCTTTATGCAAAAAATTTGATATAATGAATATCATACCAAATCGCAAACTCGTATAATACACATTATATCACCTGAAAAAAAATTATGTGTAAAGAAATCTGGTAAGATGAACATTATACTAAAATGCAAACTCGTGTAATATGAATTATATCAATTTTTATTTTTTAAATTTTTAAATTTTTTTATTCGAAAGTATACCGAGTTGGATCTTGTTTTAAAGATGAAAATGAAATGAACAAAATATTCTAAAGAATTCTTTCGAAAAAAATTAACGGTTCGAGAGATATGACCGTTTTAAGTTAAGAAATTCAAATTAATTGAAACAGAGAAAGTTGTTATTGATAATAGTGAACAAAATCATAATTAAATTTAATTACTTAAAAGCTTATTACAATTAGTGATAATTTACCTAAATTATGTCTTCCTAATCCTGTTTTTGTGAAAAAAAGCCCATAATGATAAAATTCCGATGCGCATAATAGAACAAAGTTGGTAACGTGGTTCGAAAAATAACGAATGTTTAAACAAATTGAGGGAATTAATGTCAAAATATGTTTAGAAATGTATTAGAGTAATTTATAATATTGGGAAAAATAAAAATTATGTATAAAATTCAGAAACTAAGTATACAACCTAATTAAAGGACATATATCAACCTAAAACGTGGCGTGTTTACTAGATTTTTAATGGTATGAATTTATGTTATGTCCGAAATCTAGACCTGTTCGCGAGCCAGGGTACCCGCCCGGCCTTGCCCGAGCCCGCTTCAACAGGTCGGGTTTGAACACTTATTTTTTAAAAATGCCCGGCCCGAGCCCGAGCCCGAATCCGACCTGTTGAAGCCCGAAAATTTATAAGCCAGGTTTGGTTTTTATATAAATACCCAAGCCCGGCCCGACGAATATTTTTATTTATTTATTATATATTTATACATTAAATTTATGATTATTTTAAGTTCCTATATTTTATTCTATTAAATTTGTATACTTGATTACAATAAATTTTACTGAATATTAAAGATTTTAAGTAAACAATACAATTATATTAAAAATTTAAACATATGTTGATCTACTTTATATTTTTTTAACTTAGTTTAATAAAAAAATTTATAACAAAAAAAATATTCAATGGGCTTGGACCGGGCTTAGGAATGACCTTGTATACCTTGCCCGAGCCCGGCCTGAGCCCGAAGTTCTTAAGTATTGACTTGGGCAGAGCTTGGGTTAGCGATTTTTGTAAAAAAACCCGAAGCCCGGCCCGAACCCGACCCGACCCAACCCTCCTGATGAACAGGTCTACTGAAATCAAAGTTTGTGATAAATTTGATATAATTCATTTTGTTTATAAGATTTGTAAATTTTATATACGATTTAATAGATAAAGTGATTTTTTATAAAAAAAAAGCCACAAACAAGAATTTTTCCAATAAAATCTGAAAAGATAATATGTTATTTAGCTGCACTTATTCTCTTAATTTATAGAATATAAAAACTATTTTACAATTTTTATCGTCTCTTATTTGATCCCTTATTTGGTTGATGATATTTTCATGGTACATCTTAAATTTTTTATTTAATTTAATGATTCTTTCATTACGTATTCTATTTTAATAAACCATTAACCAAACAAAAACTTAACTATACAACTAATAATTTTAGCTAGAATACACTGAAAATAACTTTTCGAAGGACAACAGCTAAATCACGTCATTATTACTTAACTACTAATCACTGTTTTAATTGAAAAGTGTTGCGGCAACGTAAAATTAAGTTAAATTAAATTGCTACACAGACAAGGTTCAAGTGTTTAATTAAAAACAAGGTTCATGTATTCATAAAATTAAAATAAATTACTTTACAAATAATTTTTATAACGCACTTGAAAATATAATAAAATTTTATATGATTAAAATAAACCCTATTATAATAAAATAATAATTTAAGTTAAAAGGAATAAAATGATAACGATAAATTATTAATTATTATTTTTAAATTGAATAAATAGAAATTCATGACTCTAAGAAATTAATATATGCTGTTTTGAACCTGTGATTCAATTTTGAAAAATGTAATCTATAATTAATTAAAAAAAAAGGCCGCTTACATTTGACGCCAGCAACAATGTATAATATATTTAATTAAATATGAATTCGACGAGGGAGGAAAACAATGTGCAAGAAGAGGAAAGAATGCCTATGCCTCAAGGGTGGGCTTCCCTTGTTTTGAGAATTAACGCCGACTACATTATCCTGAGCAACGGCAACGGCAACTGCAACGGCAACGGCAACTGCAACTGCAACGGCTTCACTCTCTCCTTCTTTGCAATTTCCTTCTCCATCGAACCCTAACGGTTACATGCATGTGTGGAATGAGTTTTGAAAATCCAAGCTCCCCTACATTCTCCCTCTTTCTCCTCATACATCGCTGCCCTTGCCCGCTCCCTAACGGTTACATAAACCGTCTGTCACATTATATATACTGATTTTCCCTTTCATTTTTCACATTATAACTTCGGTGCTACAATTCCGACGATTGGGGGAATTCGCAAAATATATTGTGGCGCTGTCATCGCACCACTGTAAGTTTTTCTTTTCTGTTTTCTTTATCGGTGTTTTGTTTCTATTGGATTTTAGGAATCTGTTTCTTCTATTTCTGTTGATTGTGCGCTCTTGTTTGTTACAGTCGGGGTCAAGAAGATTAAGATCGTGTAATTTTATGATATTGGTTTTATTTTTTGTTATTGGGTTTATTCGGATGAAATGTCGTTTTGAATTAGGGTTATAATTTTTTATTTTTTCCAGCATTTGGAAGGATCTGTTGTTTGGTTACATTAGTCGCACGTCAGAGGAACGACATTGAACGATCTCTTCATTTCTACTGAATGTATGATAATCTTTACTGTGGATGAATCTTATTGTTGGATTTTGTGTGAGTGATTTAATATATAAACAATTGCTGTTGTTGGTTCTTGGAACTGAGGACATATATATCTAAGTACTATACAGTCAGTGGAAGCACGCTGATTTAAAGATCCAAGATGAGAAGACTCTTCTCTTTGACGAGAAGTTTTCAGAATCAGGTATTCATGGCCTGTTCATCCCTTAACAGTAGATTAATTTAGGGTTTTGATCTCTTTTCTGAGTTGGGATTAATCTTTTCTTTTGAATGTACCTATGTGAAATAGTAATATAGTTGCATAACAAAAAGAAAGAAAAAACAGAAGGTAGAGGGTTGAATTGTATTATTGGCATTTAATCACACTCTTGGATTAATGTAGTCATTATTTTCAGGTTCTGTAACTTTTTATACTCTTGAACGTAGTGTTAATGTTAATTAGTGATATTTTCCCTTCATATGTAGAGAGTTTTTCAGGAAAAAAAGAAAGCAAAAATTTCAAAGTTAAGTTGGAGAATTGCCTTTAATCACTATTTTTGGCTAGAGTTATCTTTTTCAGGTTCTGATGCCTTAGTTACTTTTGAATACATTTCCGTAGTCATATTGTTGCTTACAGATACATTTGATCCACATGCTTATTTACATCAATAAATGCTTCTGTCAGTTAGCTAAGAGGTTTATATTAATGCAGATTTACTGAGGCTTAGCAGTAGCCAGACCAACTGGAACCATATGAGAAGGGTAGGCATTGCAGGGCAGAGCAACCCGTTGACCAGAAAAGGCTCTATTGGATGTGCAAGGCGGTCCACCATACCCAGGATCAAGCCACTTCAATTTTTTTCTTCAACATATCTGAGATTCTCTTCTTATTATTTTTTCAGGTGGAGCTAAGAAGGTTGTTATCTTCCCTTCTGAGCAACGATGCACCGATGTTTATGGTTGGTGTCAATGAGAAAGAATACAAGCAAGAGCTTAACATTGTTTCCGATGATAGCTGCTACTGCACCATCAACATATTGGAGAATTGGGGTCTTAAGAAAATTTAAGTTTTTATTTGAAACTGTGTTGTGCTTATGATTTCGTCATAATTTCTATCGTTTATTGTTAATTAAGTTATTGCAAATATTTTAGGCTGACTAAAAATATTTTGATTTCAGGGGTGGAATTACAGCTATTATGGTTGTTTCTGATATTAGGTTGTAGAGATTTGGGTTTCAAATCATGTCAGGTAAGAAAGAAGAGAAAGGTGCAGCTGACAGGATTAAGGCTGGTGCACTAAGTCCTGATTTATCTAACTAAAGCATCACATGGATAGATTTCACTCTTCTTCTGTTTACTATATATTTTATTTCTTCAAAAGGATTTTATTATGATTTGCAATGGTGTGACTTTGTAGTAGCTTTAAGTATATTGTGGTGGTGTCATCACAACCATTGTAAGTTTCTCTTTTCTTATCTATTTTCCTTAGCGATGTTGCTTTTTTTTGTATTGAAATTTATGAATCGGTTTCTTCAAGTTCTGCTGTTGGTCGCTATGTTAGGATATTACGAATCAGTTTGTTGAATTTGTGTGCTGATTTGATCTTGTTTTTGCAGTTGGGAACATGAAGATCAAGATCGCTATCAATGGTAAGTTTTCTGATTTGAGTTTCATGTTTGGTTATAGGGTTTGTTTAGATTAATTGTTGGTTTTGAATTAGGGTTAAAATTTTTCTAGGGTCTGGAAGGATCGGCTGTTTGGTTCCTAGAGTCGAACTTTAGAGGGACGACATTGAATTTGAAGTCATTGTCGTTAACGATCCCTTCATTTCTACTGAATATATGGTAATCTTTGTTGTGGAAGAATCTTATTGTTGGATTTGTATGAGTGATTTGATATTAAACAATGGCTGTTGTTGGTACTTGTAACTGCAGACATATATATTTTAGTACGATACCGACGTACAGTTCATGGTCAGTGGAGGCATGCTGATTTTGAAGATTAAAGATGAAATGTGAGGATTGTAAAAATAACACGCTAGTTTATACTCATTAAATAAGTAGATCATAGGCAATGTTTCTGCTAATGATTACAAATGTTTCATCCATTCAATTTCCACTAATGATGTTTTAGAAAATTTCTTAGATACTATGCAGTTAGAGGGATGCCTGAAAGAAATTACTGAATGTAGAAGGTTTAATGGGAGAATTGAAAGGCAGTCACCATCTTAAGGTAGAGTAGTAATCATTTCCAGGTATCTGAGACTTCATTTTTTCTAATGCACTTCTTTAAAATAGTTATATAGGTGTCCTGCATAGCAAAAAGAAAGAAAATAACAGAAGTAGAGGGTTGAACTGGATTGTTGGCATTTAATTGCAGTTTTTGAATGTAGTCATTATTTCCAGTTTCTTAACTTCTTACACTTTTGAATGTAGTGTTAAGTTGTGATAGTTTCCCTTCATACGTTGAATCAGAGAGTTATCTTTATTCACCATTTTTTGTTGGAGTAATCATTTTCAGGTTCAGATGCTTTAGTTACTTATGAATATATTTCTGTAATCATATGTTTCTTACAGATACATTTGGTCCACGTGCTTATTTACATCAATCAATGCTACTGTCAATTAACTAAGAGATTTATATTAATGCAGATTTACTGAGGCTTAGCAGTCGCAGTCGCAGTAGCAGTAGCAGTAGCAGTAGTTAGACCAATTAAAACCATATGAGAAGCGTAGGCATTGTGGGGTGGAACTATCGATGAACGGTAAAAGCTATATTGGAGGTGCAAGGCGGTCCACCATGCCCCGCAGCAACCCACTTCAATTTTTTTGCTTCAATAAATCTGAGATTTATGTGGTAAAGGTTTGATCTTGATTCTCTTTTTATCGTTTTTACAGGGTGGAGCTAAGAAGGTTGTCATCTCCGCCCCAAGCAAATTGTTGTTGGTATCAATGAGAAAGAATACAAGCCAGAGCTTGACATTGCTTCCAATGCTAGGTGCACCATCAACAAAATCAGCTTTTAAAGAAAATTTAAGTTTTTTATTTGCACTGTGTTGCGATTATGATTGTGTTATGGTTTCTATTGCATATTGTTATCTAGACTTTATTGTTAAATGTTAACTAAGTTATTGCAAATATTTTAGGCTGACTAAAAAGATTTTGATTGCAGGGTGGAATTACAGCTTTTGTAGTTGTTTCTAATTTTGTGATTTTGATATTGGCTTTTTAATCATGTCAATAAGAAGGAAGAAGAGAAACGTGCAACCATGCTTCAAATCAAAATGGTAGTGCGAGTAAGGATGGCAACGGGCCGGATCCGCGCCGGGTCTGGCTTGGACCTGGCCCGGATCCGTTTTCATATATTGGATCCGGATCCGACCCGGATCCGGCGGGTCTATAATTTACGGATCCAGATCCGGATCCTACGGATCCGGGTCCAAAACGGGTCCATGTAATTAACATCAAATTCTTAGTTTCAGCTTCCATACTTGTACATTTCACTTTATTTTAAATAGTTTACATGCTCATTTAATTATGTTCATGCAATTGGATTTACGTGGATATCAAA
>CATIWQ010169602.1:0-18384 GCA_949673415.1 Euphorbia schlechtendalii | reverse complement strand
AATAAATTTTGTGTTACCGATATCACAGTAACAAATAGAACAATCTTTGCTTCATTAGTATTGACGTCAATCAATAGTGAGGAAATATTTCTTTTCCTCAATCAAAAAAATTCATTTTGATATTTCACTTCTGGTGTTTATTATTAATGATAATTTGATTTTCCACCTAGGGTGGAAATTGCTAGCACTTTCATATTAATTTAAACAAATAATATGTATATACAATTATCAAAACGTTTACAAAGATCTACAGGATCTTTAAATAAACTCAAATATAACATCATCAACGTATTCCCCTATATGAGATTTATATGGAAATGTGAATCTCAAAATTCATATCAATATGATTTATCCACTTCAGGTTTTCCACTTCAGATGGTTTTTATCACTGTCAACTTTGATTTTTCACTTTCTTGAAATCACGTCTAACTTTAAAATTGTTATCATGATATAATATTACATTCACTTCAGGGAATGTATCTCTTATTTTACTCGATAAAATGCAATATATTTATTTCATCATATTTTGTGAAACTTTTTCATCTTGGTACCGCTTCAAGGGCACGTGCCATTACAAGAACACATATTAAAGAAACTTTATATTCTTATCAATAAATTTCTTTCCATATAAACGATGCATTCGATAAATATATTGTTCGAAGATCTTCAGGATCTTTTATAACCATGTAAACATGTTATTTATCTTTCATTACACTTTGTATGACCAAAGATCTACAAGATCTTATATGATCAAATAATTCATAAATTTCAACATTCTATGCTTATAAAAATTAATTCTTTTCATTAATATCAAATGTACTATAAACTCAAATTTCGTAAAATTTAGCATAATGTATAAGAATAAACTAAATATAACTTTACTCCTTTTCTTAGCGAAAAATTACCTCATGGAGCGGTTCTTTGACAATCTCAATAGTCATAACTTCAGTAAATTTATGTTAACAAATCTGCAACCTCAAAACATAGACTAATGCCCAATAATTGTTACCATCTACAATCTTCCGACACAAGGAAAAAATAGTTAGAAAATATTTCTCAATGATCGCAACGGTCAAAACAAAGAAATAGATGTTAAAAAGGTTCCATCAAATTTTCAAGACGATCCGACGGTTAAAACTTTGGCAAAGTTGAAATTTGTCTGACTGGGCAAATTGAAAAAAATCAGAAAAATGAACATTTACCTTAACACAATAAAGAAGAAAATAAGATGGAAAGAATATGAAAATATATATTTGTATTTATGAATCATTAGTCTTGAATGAGAATTACAAATACAGAAAAAACTAATATGGGGAGATAACTACAAGCATTAATCATATAAATCTAATAAGAATTTGAGTTCTTGTAAGAGACTTGGACACCAAGTCCTTTATTCGGAAAGGACTTCTAACAAGTATTTAATTGTTTACCAAAAAATAATAGTATTTTTAATTACCAATTTTAAGTTTATTTTATAATAATAATAATAATCACTATTGTTTTATAATGTTAATTTTAATTATTTATCAAAAAATTAATAAATATTATTACTATCAATAATTATTATAGTTATTAGAAATGATAAATAGAGTATAAATAAAGAATGGGAATTACAACACCTAGTTGAGTAGAGGGAATGGAATAGAAGTTTTCGGGGTAATGAAATAAAGATATTGTATAATGAGAAAACAAGAAATGAAGAGACAAACAAACACCAACAAAAAGGAATGAATGAGTATTTTACATTCTCTTTCCTGATTCTCTCGATCCAATGGCCACCTTCATTGGTTTGTTTTGGCAGTTAGTATGAAACATATATACATAATTTGCTTTCAAATAGTTACAATAACTAATGCTTTTGCTCTACTGCGACTGCGAGAACAAACTCAATTTCAAAGATGAAATAAATAAAAATAGCTTAGGACTATGTCATGAACTCAGGAGTCAATGTACATTGTTAGTAACAATAATGCCAGGTTCTATTATGAACTAATCTGTACTCGAATATAACTAAGTCGAATTCAGGGATAACTTATAATTATGTTGAACTTAAATTCAAGTTGAAAATAACAAGATCAAATTTCTAAAGTAGAATTTGATCATGGTTCGATTTATAACGGATTCCCTGTAGAATTTTCGTACTGCATATTCAAAATCCATAAGGTAAAACCAAAAGTTGTTTACTAAAATAAGTCCAATTGAACCAAAAAATGAATATTCCTTGGCAATGGGTATGATCATGCAATTTTATAAGTGTCAGTGTTCAGAGCTTTGCTGATAGCAATTTGTATATATATTCTGAAACTGAAAATCAATTGTAAAGAATATTTAAACAATTTGCATTCTTATTTTTCTATCCGCTACCCTCTCTTTCTGATTTCATCAAGTAATAGAGATAATCATTTCACCTTACACCAGTGGATGAACCAATCACTTATTCGTATTGTTTATATTAATAAGTATCCGAATCTAGAGCGGCTGTACTTCAAACAAATAGGGATTAGGCTGTTATTGGACTCTAATTTTGATGAACATGACTCCATTCTCTGGCAAAAAATGTTTAGTTATGTATATTCTTTTTGTAAATCCATACCGATATCAATTGGGTATAAAAAGTTAGGATCAAAATCTAAACAAATGGATTTGAAATTTTCAGATTTAAATTGAATTATTCTCAAAATTTGGAGATCGTGAAAGTTATAAATTTAAGTCAATCTTAATCATTCACTAAATTTTAATGATTGAAATTTAGTTATATTGTGAGTCCGCAAACAACTTAAAATGAAATTTCAAAATGATAAAAATTAACTCCAATCTGTAATTTTACAACCTACCAAGTTTAGAAAAGCTTTGAATGAGAAATAAGAGAACAATTGCCATTACTAACCTAATTGTACTCCCCAATAAAATAAATTTATTGATTACAAAATTATAAAAACTATATGTATATTATATCAAGGTTGCTCATAGGAGAATGATTTTATATGTAACGTTGGAAGTCAAATCCAAAAAACTAAAATTATACTAAGGGTGTGTTTTTTCTAATGCGCTGAGATCTTAAATTTATATCTAAACGTTCTTTTACCTTTCTGAATTTTCGAAAATTTCAAATAAAATTAAACTTGCAAAAAGTACATTAATTTTTTCATTCAATGTCATGTTTCAGCTTCTGGTTGGAAAGAGAATAGGATTAAATCCAACAAACCAGAAACTAACATGTGGTGTTTAATAAGCTAGTTGAAACTTGAAAGTTGGGGTTAACAGTGCGGGGAATGCAATCACATCCTTATCCTCATCCCGTTAAGGTTTTGGGGAAAAAACATCCCCCATCCCATCCCCATTAAGGTTTCGGAAATTTTATTTTTCCCATTTCCCAACAGACGATTTCCCATCCCTACCAGAGATTCCCCAAATGGCCCTTTAAAATAAATAAATACAAAATACTTCCCATATAACAAAATTATTACATGACGATATTTTGAAAAAAAGATTAAACTAAATTTTTGTTTTAATAATATTCAACATCATATAACTAAAAAGTTTAATCCATGGCATTGTAAGAAACTTAAGAAACCAAACATTAAATACATTATTCAACAATCAAAGTAAAACACGAAATAAAATAGAATTTTTGAGTTATATAAAAAAATTTAAATTTATAAAGTTGAAAATATTTAATAAACACTCATATATATAAATTTATATTAGATATGATTAATAGAATAATTTACATTATCAAACAATAGCTATAAAATATAGCAAATAATTTGATTTTTTAATAATATTCGGAGATTCATCATTAAGACTTATCGGGGTCGAGATTTATCGTGCTAGGGAATGCTATCCTCATCCGCATTTTATTTATTTATTATATATTTATACATTAAATTTATAATTATTTTAAGTTCCTATATTTTATCCTATTAAATTCGTTTACTTGATTACTATAAATGTTACTAAATATTAAAGATTTTAAGTAAACAATAAAATTATATTAAAAATTTAAACATATTTTGATCTACTTTATATTTTTTAACTTAGTTTAATAAAAAAATTTATAACAAAAAAAATATTCATGAACTTGAGTCGAGCTTGGGAATGACCTTGTAAACCCGACCCGAACCCGAAATTCTAAAATATGGGCTTAGGTTAGCGTTTTTTGTAAAAAAACCCGCCAAGCCCGGCCCGGCCCGGCCCACCCAATAAACAGGTCTACTTCTAACTATATAAGTAGGAACTGTCTGATTTTTTTTTTCAAACTCAACTCTGCTGCTTACAGCAAAAGTTTGAAAATGGAACTTTTCGGAAAAGTAATCTGAAAAAGCAATCCAAACAATTAAGTTTTGATTATAAACCAAACAATGTATGTCCCTCGACAATGATCATGCATTTTTGTTAGTGTTATTTTTCAGCGATTTGTATTTATATTCCAAATATTTACGCAATTTGCATTCGTATTTTTCTCTCACCCATCACCTCTTTCTAGATTTGATCTAAAAATAAAAGAGATAATCATTTCACTGTACATTATAGTGGATGACCTTATCACTTATCCAATATTGCAATTTATGAATTTTCAATGACATTAACGACTCATATATTTCTGTTTTTTTTATAAAGATCTCGTATAATATTATGAGATTTTGGCAGTTTGCCTTTTCGGATATTTGTTCTCTTAAAAAATTGATGACAATTATCAGTAAATATAAGCTAAAATATTGAGGAATCAACCAATCCAAAAATTGAAATTTAATCAGCAATTGCTGGCCCTTTTTCGGCCGTCCAAAATGATGATAATACCATCTCGGTTTTCATCGACTGGACTCCAATATGTTCGAGCTCTAGCACAAGACGTCACCGTTTCTGATATTATTGAACACGCCTATTTTCCACCCTTTCTCCAATCTTTCTTTCCACTTGATGGTCCAAAAATTATGAAGCCACTTCAAATCCACTGGTTGCAATTCAAGTTTCCGAGCTTTCCGACGAATTTTTCATTGGTTGCATGGTCAACCATGCGGTCACCAACAAAACAATATTTGGAATTTTATATAATCTTGTCCGAGATTTGTCTGTGTTCTTCCAATTTTCAAACCTTTCAAACACCACCCGTGTTTGATGATTGGTTTTGCAGCGGAAGCTAGTCACGCGTGACTGCAATCCAAATCTTATCTTTGAGAATCCAAATGAATTCTAAAGTTGTCATAAAGTTGTCAATTTTAATCCATTTGAGATTTAATGATTGAGATTTAGTTCATTACAATTTTACCAATTTTGAACTCTAGAGAATCTAAATACAGAATCCAAATGGATTCTCTGTATTTCAAAACCTCCGGGAAAACTACTTACACAAGCCCAATTCTTTAAAATATAAATTCTTAGAAACATCCCATGAAAAATTGCAATTGAACAAGAAGCAAAAAAAGAAAGAAAAATCATGGCAAAAGTTAGATTAGTTTCTGCAAGCTTAGTTAAAGCTCAAAAAATTGAGGAATCAACCAATCCAAAAGTTGAGTTGTCTTCGAGTGATCTCAAACTACTCCTAATCGGTTCAATCCAAAAGGGCCTTCTCTTCCCCAAACCAAAATCAAACTCAGAAACATTAATCCAACATCTCAAATCCTCTCTTTCTCAAACTCTGCAAATCTTTCACCCACTTGCCGGCCGCCTTTCTACTCTGCAACACCAAGACAACACAGTCTCTTATTTCATTGACTGCAACAATGCTGGCGCTCAATTTGTTCATTCCGTCGCTAAATCCGTGTCTGTTTCTGACGTTCTTCAGCCCATCTGTATTCCTCCTTTTGTTCAATCATTTTTTCCCCTCACTGAGCTTAAGAACTGCGAGGGTGTTTCCAATCCCCTTATGGGGATTCAAATCACTGAGCTTTCAGACGGAATCTTTGTTGGTTGTACTATGAATCATTCAGTTGCCGACGGGTCAACTTTTTGGAATTTCCTGAATTCTTGGTCGGAAATCTCTCAGGGTCTCAATCACATCTCGAAACCTCCTGTTTTTGCGAACTGGTTTCGCAATTCTTCGATTAGATTACCTGTTTCGATCCTCGATGTTTCTCATGAATTCTATCCGCCGCCAATGGAAGAGAGAGTTTTTCATTTTAGCAACGGAAATATTGCTCGCCTTAAAGCAAAAGCCAATTCAGAGGCAGGAGTTGAAAAAGTGGTCATATCCTCTCTGCAATCAGTATTGGCTCATCTATGGCGAGCTGTGATAAGGAATCGGGAAATGGAACCCGAAAAGAATACAAAACTGGGGTTGCAAATCGGTTATAGAGGTAGATTGAAGCCCGAAATACCGGACGCTTATTTCGGAAATGCAATCCAGGTGGGGGTTACAGTAGAACTAAAAGCAAGACAAGTAACCGAAAAAGGGCTCGGATTTGTAGCCCTACAACTGAACAAATTGGTTTCTGATTACACACAAGAAAAGGCGTGGAACGACATAGATTCATGGATTAAGGATCCTAAGATTGCAACAATGAGCGGACTTACAAGGGATGCGTTAAGCATAAGTAGTTCCCCGCGATTTAATGTTTATGGGAATGATTTTGGATGGGGAAAGCCCATTGCTGTTAGAAGTGGACCTGGAAACAAGTTCGATGGCAAGATAACCTTGTTTCCAGGGCTACAACAAGGAAGTATTGATATTGAAGTGTGCCTTTCGCCCTGGGTTCTGGGGCGTTTGGGTAATGATACCGAGTTTATGGATTACGCTACTGTCTAATTTTTAGTTAAAATTGTTGGAATTTTTTATTGAATTATGCTAGTGCCCAGTGAATCCATATATGAACTATGAAGATGTAATACTAAAAATTAAAGGAAACTTAATTAGTTTGTTTTGACAATTAGTATCAAACATATATACATTTTTTTTGCTTTTAAAGGATTGTAATGAATAAGTAACGGAATTGCGAAAATGAATAAAATCAAAAGATGAATGTTACAAAAAAGCGTTTAGGACTATCTGGACTCATGAGTTAAAACATGAAGAAGTGGTACCATAGGTTGGATATTTAAAAAAATCAAGTTTTATCCGGGCTATCCATAAACCAATAATGTATATTCCTTGGCATTGTGTCATTTATTTTTATAGGTGGTGTTGTGTTTTTAATGTTGTTGGTAGCTAATTGTATTTTTAATCTGAAAGAAAATCCATTTTGTAGAATATTTAAGCAAACATTGTTGTTAATTTCGTTGATAGTGAGATATTCATTGTTTAGTGCACAAATAGATAACCTTTTCACTTATCCAATAATGCAGTTTATGAATTTTTATGAGCGTGACAGCTCACATATATTTCCTTTTTGATCAAGAACTCGTATATTCTCTCTTAAAAATTTGTATACATTATGAGATTTTGGCATTTTGCTTTTCCAAATATTTCCTCTCTTAAAATAATTCAGGACAACTTTTAATATTTCCCTTTTAATAATTATTGATATTTTATACATGAACCCTTTTTTTATAAATTCCTAGATTTTGATAAACAGAAGAATTATTTCAAGGTACAAAAATGGCAAAAATTGAAGTGATATCAGCTACTATAATTCAACCCAAAACCAAAACAAACATTCAAAACAAGATTGAGTTAACTTCAAACGACGTCGGATTCCTCCTAGTTGGACCAGTTCAAAAGGGTCTTCTTTTCTCCTATTTATCGAATTCACAATTTCAATAATTGCATGAAAAATTGCAATCTTCACTTTCTTGCACATTAGATTTCTT
This sequence comes from Euphorbia schlechtendalii, assembly GCA_949673415.1. NCBI lineage: Eukaryota > Viridiplantae > Streptophyta > Magnoliopsida > Malpighiales > Euphorbiaceae > Euphorbia > Euphorbia schlechtendalii. Next base: position 10,638 of record CATIWQ010169602.1, on the reverse strand, counting down.
CTACCCTCTTGCTGGTCTTTTTTCCACAGTCCAGAATGACGATAATACCATCTCGTTTTTCATCGACTGCAACAATGCTGGCGTTCGATATGTTCGAGCTCTAGCGCAAACCGTTGCCGTTTCAGATATTCTTGATTCCACCTATTTTCCACCTTTTCTCCAATCTTTATTTCCACTTAATGGGTCCAACAATTAACAAGCCACGTCAAATCCATTGGTTGCAATTCAAGTTACCGAGCTTTCCGACGGATTTTTCATTGGTTGCACGGTCAACCATGCGGTCACTGACGGAACAACATTTTGGAATTTCATAAATTCTTGGTCGGAAATTTGTCGGTGTTCTTCCAATTTTGAGACCCTCAAAACTCCACCCGTGTTCCAAAATTGGTTCCGCGGCAGTAGCAACTGCCCCCATCAAGTTGCCAGTTTCGATTAGAGATGGTAACGGATCCTGGACCCGTTTCAGATCCGTGGATCCGGATTCGTTTTTTAGGATCCAGATATTAATTTTATAGTCGGATCCAGGTCCAGGAAAACGGATACGCATCTGAGTCCGGATTTTACAATGAAACCCGGATCCGTAATTAAAGATTAATTGTACTTTTTTAATTATTATTTACCCCAAAAATATTGGATAATTAATATTATTTGAGATCCACGCAAATCCAATTGCATGAACATAATTAAATGAGCATGTAAACTATTTAAAATAAGGTGAAATGTACAAGTATGGAAGCTGAAACTAAGAATTTAATGTTAATTACATGGACCCGTTTTAGGACCCGGATCCATGGGATCCGTCCTAAAATTATGGATCCGGATCTGGATCCTAAAATTATAGATCCAACGGATCCGAACCAGGTCCAAGCTGGACCCAGTCCCGATCCAAACCATTACCATCCCTAGTTTCGATCTTCCAAACTAACAAGAAGTTCACTCCACCACCGTTGCAAGAAAGGATTTTCCATTTTAGCAAGGAAAAAATTGCCGGCCTAAAAGTCGTAGCTAATTCCGAAGCTAAAACTGAGAAAAACATAATCTCCTCCTTGCAGTCCTTATTAGCTCACATATGGAGATGTGTAATCCGAGCAGGACAAGTTGATCCAGAAGGAGACACCATATTCCGATTCATAGTTGGTTTGAGGTCAAGATTACAGCCGGAAATTCCAGAGGAATTTTTCGGAAATGCAATTCAATTTGCGACTGTGACAATGAAGATAAAAGAGTTGGAAGAGAGAGGTTTTGGGCAGGTAGCTTTAGCGATGAACAATGTGGTCGGAAGTTTTACCGAAGAAAATGTAAGGAAGAATCTAAAGGAATCTATAAGGAATCCTGAAATAATAAGGTTGGGTGGATTTGTAAGAAATGCTTTGATAATGACTAGTTCTCCGAGATTCAATGTCTATGGGAATGATTTTGGATTCGGAAAGCCAATTGCAGTGAGAAGCGGACCTTCGAACAAGTTCGATGGAATGCTAACTCTGTATGAAGGGGTTAAAAAGGGAGTCTAGATGTTGAAATTTGCAGTTCTCTTCATGTTCTTGAAGCTATTTCTATGGAGCTCTGAAACCATCTCACCCTTTTCAACCCAAGTCTTCAACCAAGATTAATCTTTACATCTGTTTTCTTTTATTGTATTGTGTTGTTCTGTTGAATCTGGATTCAAATCCGAACAAATGTAAGCTCGACAAAGTTTCAAAGGTATTTTTTCCATTTTCAAGTTCAAATTTCACATTGCTCAAAGGGAAAAAAAACTGCTTTATCAAACAGTATCACTGATAGGCATGCACACTACAAGTAATTTTGTTTTCTTTTATTTTTTGGTTAAGATGCAAAACTCTACTAGAGGGGCAGTTATATCTACAGATGAACTACTTAAAACTCTCTCAAAAGATCAACAAAACCGGACATAATTATTGGAAACCAGATTAAGAACAACACCATCAATATCTGAGCGACCGGATTTTTTCTTCTGTGTGGTTATGTTTTGGAGCAAATGGAAGGGGTGGTCGCCTGACGTTGGATTTCCTCTTCCTCCATAACAATTTCCTCCACAAATTGGCACCACCTCGTTTTTTGCTGGGCACAATAGCCAAAGAGGTTGCCGCAGCATAGTCAACCCGATGTTTACTTCCATTCAAAAAGAGAATCTTTTCAAGAGGCTCAATTGCCGCATTGGGAACCAACACAGAACTATCATACTCACTACGTTTCATCTTAGGAGATACCGAATCTGAACCCCTTGTTTTGGCTTTGTCATCGGCTAGCATCTGATCTAGAAGAGAGGACCTTTGATTCGTGAGCTTCCTTGGGGTAACTGGGGTTGTGCTAGTGGAAATGTCGGTGGCAACGACTTCAGCATCAGTTGTTTCGGCAGAGGTAGAGATGGGTTTGTCCAAATGGGATGTGTCATTTTGAATGGCCAATGCCTTTAACTGTTTGCCTAGGTTTAGTATTGTCTCTTGGCACTCTGCCAACTTCTCTGATGCTGCTGTTATCTCCAAATCCTGCATTATAGATGCCATTACTCAACTCAACTACAGGATAAATAAAGTAATATGTAACCAAAACATAGACTGGCGCGAAAATTTTCGTAACATCTGAACATATGTTTCTAGGAATGTAGAGTAGTACACTATGAAATGCCAATCTTCAACAGTTACAGTGCTATATATAAACCATGTTGATGTTCTATCACCAATGATTCAATGTTCACATGAACGACTAGAACTATATTTTCTGGGTTGTATACTCAAAAAGAATTACATATTATACGAGGACTCTCAGTTCATTTTTAGTGCACAGCTTTAAAACTCCCTTCAAAGTTAAATCGTTAACAACACAAAAACATATGGCATGCAAGGAAGCTGGTGATGACAGACTACCGTACGAATTTAGAATCATATCTACCTTTCAATTTTTTAAGAAACAAACCTTTCCATTTTTTATAGAATGACATAGGGTATAACGTATGACTTGTGAAAGAAACTAAATACGGAAATAAACTTTGTTCACCTATTAATCACCATCAACTGCAAAAGGTTATGAAACGAAGAAACAAACTGATAAAAAATTTTATTTTGTTTAAAAAGGGTAAGATGATAAGAACTCACACTTCGAAGTTGCTTTTCTTCTTCTTTGTCCGGGATTGCATTCTTTTTTGCACTGGACAAATAACAGAAATTAGAACATGTCGGAGATATCATGCTAATGGGAATGATACAAGTAACTGGAGTTTTTCTTTGGTGTCCAAACAGAAAAGGCCTAAATGTTTTGCATGAATGAGAAAAAAAAATTCCAGTACCTGACATGTTGGAACTGCAGTTCAAAACAAGTGGCATCTAATTCATCACAGAAGCTATTTGTCTCATGTTCCATTTGAAAGGAAGATAACTTTTGGTGAGCCTCGTTAACCTCTGCTTTGGCCGCTGGAAACTGTGCATGAAGATGTTTTGCCAACCCTGGATTTTCTGTCACTGCTTTCGACATCTTTAGAGATTCTACCTCTGCTTGCAAATGAGCAACTGTTTGCTCAGATTCCTGGGTTTGACTCATCAAGGATTCTCGACTATCGAGAGCTGGCTGAAGCTTCCCTTGTAAATCATTCTTTGTAGATTTCAGGGTGATCAGCTCATCTTCTAACTTCATATTTTCTTCTATAGTAACATGTTGAAATTCATCCTTTTCAGAACTCTTTTGGGGCCCAGTCGCATCGGAAACCGGAGGGCTTATCTTGTTGACTTCTGATTGACTAACAAATCCTACCTCGGCTTCACTTTCACTCCGTATTTCATCCAAATCCAAAAACTTCTTAATCGCACCCTTCACGCTTGAAACATCTTGTTCACCAACATTGGCAGAATCTGATGCATTAACTTGTTTTGCACTCTCTTTTGAACTTGTGTCTGCTAAAGCTACTCTAACATCCTCTAGGATTTCATATGGTTTCCTTTGTGTTGTACAAGCTTGTTCCAATACCGAATTCATAATATTATTAAGCCAAAGAGGAGCTTTTCCAATGAATGAATTCTCAGACTTGATTTCCGGGTTAGATACCCCAAATCTAATTTCTGAAACTGGAATGATCTCTGTAGTATCATCACATGAAACATGTGGACTTCCTGATTGCTTGTCAACAGAGACTATTGCAAGTCTTTCCATTTCGGCAAAATCATCCATTAGACTTATGTCTGAAGCCCCTACAGTTTTACCTGATGGTGAACCTCTTTGTTTCCCATGCTTGAAGTGCTCCATTTCAGAAATCAAAGCCGAAGCCCATGATTCAGCACTACTGATCTTATCATCAACATGTGATTCCACCTGTGACAACTTGGAAGCTGTGCGAGCATACATGGATCTTGAAACTTGCAATTCATTTGCCTTTTTATTGAGGGCTTCTTTAAGAGAACTATTCTCTTCTTCCACAGCACATAACTGCTCGGTTAGAAAATTGACTTGTTTGTTAAGAGTGTCCAGAGAGTTGTCTTCAGTAGAGTCAGCTGCAAAACCATTGACGCCAGACTTTGTTCTTCTCCTCCCAGCTGAATCTCTTCCCAGCACATCAACTTCACATCTCATCTTTGCCAAGGCAGCAGGACCTGGCAATCGCTTGCGAACAAGCACGCGTAGCCTGTGACATTCCGATTCTAACTTTGCAATCTTTTTTATGCTCTCCAAATACTGCTTATGTGACGCATCAGCTGTTCTGCGGTTAAAGTCTCTCTCCTCGTTTCGGATCTCAAGCTCCTTCTCCAGAACTTGGACTTCATATGCCAGTGAAGCATTTTCTTTCTCAGTGGACTGTAACCTACTCATCAGAGAGTTTAAATCCGTTTCCACCTGAGCCTTTTGTTTAATCAAATCTTCGATAGACGTTTCCTTTGCTAGGAGAGCCTTGCTTAGGTGAGAATTCTCAGATACTAACTCTGCATTCCTTCTGTTGGTCTCTTCCAACTTGTCTTCCAAAATCTTTTCGGAACGGTCGAATTCTGCTGATGCCTTCATCACAGCATCATGAACCCTCCGCTCCTGCTCTTCTCTTACGAATTTCAGCTGTTGCATACACTCTTTCAAGGCTTCCTCCAAGTGAGTTAACCTTTCTTCTCCAGAAGCTTTCTTTTGTAAGACTGCATCTAACTCCTGCTTAAGAGCTGTTGCTTTTGCTTCTGCGTCCTCCCAGCCTAGTAGAAATCAATAATAACATAGTGTTGGTGAATTCTTCAATGAAACGTGAGTTCAAGAGGATAAACATCAATAATTTTTAATGAACTACAAAATCTTCGATGGAGATATATTAAATGAAAAATATTTCAGTAATTTACCTGCCATGGCTTCCTCGGCCATTTTCACATGTTTCTTTATGGTACCATCTTTAGTGTTACACTCAGACAGGCAGGAAGAAAGCTTATCATTTGCGCTTTTCAGGTCTTTCTCCAATGCCGCTTTGGCAGTCAAAATAGCTTGCATCTGGAAACAAAAATGCAATTCATTTACCATTGTGCAAAATAATATGCATTCATTCATCTTAAAACTGCCTAAGTTGAAGTTATTTTTCATTCTCTTTTTAATGAAAACAGTTCTTAATTTTACGCAACAAGTCACAAACTCTGTACCGTTACGTGAATGGTTACACTACGCGGTCAAGCTAAGGAATTCGTACATCCACATATTGAAATATAATAATATTTGTTTTCATCCATTGACGCCCAGTCAACCTGGCTTACAGTAAGTCTTTCCTATTTCATCAAGAGTGGAACTCGAATCATAGATGTGGAAATGCAACAAATGAGTATTCAACAAATAAATAGGGAAAAACGTCAAAGTATATGAGGGTGACATCATTAATTCTCTATCCCATATAAAATTTTCTATGGTTCAAAAAAAGCTCGGCAACCCAGTGCATTCTAAATATAATTGAACGTTTTTTACCAACCAAATATAGTTAAACTTAAACGTAAATAATTCTATAAATGCCTTTGCTTGCTAGGTCCAATGAAAAATAAAGCCAGCTAGTCTTCTGAATTGAACTGCTTATAGCCAATTAAAGCAAAAATTTACAATTATATAAACATTTCACATGCCATACTGTCAGACCCGTGCACTTGTCAGATGTTTTCACTTATCATGAAGAACAAACAAAAGATGGAATCCAAAGTATGGTAGAGTATCGAAAATGGACATAGCTCCACCAATAATAAGATAAGGCCATAAACCACAAGCTTATACTCAAAATTCATGGTATAATTTGTAAATAAGCCATTCAAACACAAATTTGACTCCCAATTTATCTTCCGGAAATAGCTCAGTTACCTCTTCCACGAAGAAGAAAACAATGCAGCATTTGACAGCTCTTGTTTTTTTTTTGAAAAACATTTGACAGCTCTTATTTAATAGGAGATATCATAAAATTGTACCTCTCTATCATTTTTCGTAGGACACGGGTCTACTTTATCCGACGCAACGATCATCCTCTCCGTAGTTTTCTTCCTCCATAGCCAGGACTTGTGGTTGTTATCCATTTATCCAACTTAAAATGCTATGAAAAAGACACTCACGCTCAGCTAAAAATCTGCTCAAAATAACAACGGCACCAATTACAAAGCATCGATCAGAGAAAAATTAGAAAGACGGAGTAAATTGAGAAAGAAAATCTCACCTCTTAAGCAAACAATCAAAATGCCAGAAGTAACACCTATCTCATCATGCATGGATGATCAGAACAACCGGAAACGAAATGCGGATTCCAAACAAAAGCTATACCATAAAAAGAGCAAAAAAATCAATTAAAAGACAGAATTAAATATAACAAGGTGCCATAGCTCCAATTCTACCGACAAATAGTTCAAAAGAAAACTGGAAAAAGGTAATTAATAATAAGGCACAGCTCAGCTAAGAGAGGAGTAATTGTGCTGGGTAAGCAGGAAAAAAGGTGAAAAGGGGGAAAAGTGAATGAGGTAAAGTAGAGAAGAGAGAGTAGTCGAAAGAGAAATGGGAAATGGGAATCTGAAATAGTAAAAATAGGTAAAATGGAGAGATTGTGAAGTTGGCGTTTAGCGCGGGGATTGGTTAGGTTTGCTCTGATCAGAGGGGCCGGAAGAGCGCCGGTTCTTTTCTCTTACTTTCTTCATGTTTGTCGTTTCTTTCTCCTGTGTTTATTTTTACGCCAGCATTTCCATTTCCGGGCCCTACTCTCGTTTATATACTACGTGTGATTTATTTTTTTAGAAGTTACTATGATTCTACCCTTCATCGGGTTTGAAATTTATTTCAATGGTATTAGTGATAAGGTAAGTAAAAAGCCACCATTGAAAAATCATATATACTAATGTGTGTACTGGTTGTCAATAATTATTTTATTTTTGAAACATTTAAAAATAATTGTTCAACAATGCAAATAACATATATTTTAGGAAATCGGAAGTACAATTTGAATCAGAAGTACAAATTGTGTATATGAAATATTACATGTTTGTATATATTGTATGCTTAAAATGACTCCAATAAAATCATATATATTTTTTAAAATTGCGTTGGTTATAAATTAATAAAAAAAAATTTTAGTGCACGTGCCATTTTTGTAAGTATCTATTCTCTGTATGTTTATTTCATTTTCTTTTTCCCAATTTTCAATGAAAGAATTGAATAAGATTTTTAAGTTGTGATTAATTATATATAACTTAATTACTACATGAGGTTGGAAGTTTCATTATTCGATGCTCAACTTTTTCAAAATCCAATTTCTTTTTTATAAAAAGATGTTTAAGTTGTGATAATTAATAGTATAATTTCGTAATTGATTATAGTTGTTTTTAACTCTTCTAGAAATAAAATTAATGAACAGCATCAACTAAAAACTACTAAATAAAACCTAAAGCTACGGTGAGCTAAGCTTTACTCTCAGTATCTACCCTACAATGTAGCTTAATTAATTAATGATAGCGAGGCTTAATTAGTGGTTTAGGTGATAAGTGGCCCCTTTTAATTATGGTTTTTAAGTACCACTTTGAACCACTTAGCACGTCATTCTCTATTCCATTATCATTCTTTGCTTTTCTTAATTTGTTCTTTACCAATAACTAGCACTATGATAAATTATATTCATTCCTGTGTGATCTTATTTCTGAATTTGTTTTGATATTATTTTAGTTGCGCTGATCGTGTTTAGTTTTCTTCTTTGTTTTATTAGGGTTTTGCTGTTTTTTTAGTACAATATTCTTTATATAGCAAGTTGGTCTTTGTTATTATAATTCAATTACACTTTATATCCTTTAAATTTTTAATTAAAAGTGGAATTTTGATAGTTATCAAATGTATTGCATAAAACACCCCCACACATTATTGAAATTGTCTGGACAACCATATACGGTGCCTCTAAACTTCTTTGTAATTGCACTTTAAATTTTTATAAAATTCTACATAACCAAATTCTTTTACGTGATGGTATATAACAAAAAAAAGTTAATAGTCACATCAATAATAAGGAGCTAACTGTACACCTTTACGGATTTCGAGATGAAAATTGAAATTTTTGTAACTTCGATTTTGTATTGTTTAATATCAAAGTTAGGATTGTAGGTTTATTTCGCATTGTATGGACTCGTAATCCTTCCAAATAAGTTGTTGCAAGAGCTCGACTTGAAGGAAAGAAATCACTCATAAGGTGATAATAGCTCTTAAATACATAATGTACAAACATATGTGTTACTCGGAGATATAATTCATCAACAGTTTAATGAGGTGAATTAAATTTTGGACAAATAATGCTTACTACAAAGAATTACATTTTTTCTCATAAGAAGCAATCATAATGTGAATGATGTAAAATGGTACCGTATTTAATTACCTCTTACCAAACTGTAGCTCTGATAAGAAATTAAAGCGACAATAATGAAAGAAGGGAAGAGTAAAGAGGACCACATGATTTATTAATTTGTTACAATTAAATGAGAGGACACGCCACAGTACTAATATTTGTTGCACCTTCACATCATCAATCATGTTTAAGTGGTGGTTTGAATTAAGTCGTTTTGTGCTTTCCTAATTCCTAAATCTTATCAAAGATGCAACTAATCATATGCTTAAGCTTAATATTATATAAGCAATTTGCTTTGATATATTGTGATGTTTTTACAGACCAGATTAATCTTTGTTAAAAAGTTTGTAAAAGTTATACGCAGAATTTGTAAGTTCAAGAATAAAACCTCTATAACATAAATAGCTTGAAGTGGTAGTACCAATACTATAGTAAACTGTAAACTATTATATAAAATCTTTGAAGTGGCAATTTAGTAGTGTCGGTGACATGAGTTTGCAACAAAAAGAACAAATTCAAAGCTTCAAGATTTATATAAACCATATTAATAACCCGGTATTTCTTAGTTTGCACTATTGGATAAAAAAATTATGCATCAGTTAGGATGAGAATTAGTACGACACCTTTAAAAGTTGCGCATTCAATGTTAGTCACGAGATTAAAAATCAGTTTGATTGCGTTTTTCTAAACTGTTTTGCTGAAAAAGTTTTATTTTCAAACTTCTCCTATAAGTAGTGGAGTTAATTTTGAAAAAGAAACAAGTCAAACAATATCTACTTAAATAATATAAAGGACCAAAATATGTTATTCTATAAAATATTTGTAAGAGCAACTCATTGAGACAACATGTTGAAAAGCAATACCAAACAGACTTAAGAGTCACGTTGATAACTCTACTTCAAATGTGAAAATCTCAAATAGTCTTTGGTTAGAAAATATGATGGTTCTTATATATGTGAAAAACTATTAGATTCTTATACATTGTATATTTTTAGTTTATCTTCATATATCTTCTAATAGTGTATAAACTAGATTGATATATACTTGTATTTCCTTGAAAGACTTCACGTACTTGTGTTTACATTAAAGCTCAGTTTATTTGCAGGAAAATATTACGCAAGGGAAGATTTTGTGTAAAGGAAAATATTGTGCAGGAAAATATGATATTTTCTTGTATTTGGCTACATCACTGTAAAATATTTTCTAATGTTTGCTTACTAATCTGGAAAATATTTTTCAAACACAAATTTAAATATACAATATCATATTTTTATTTATATATTTATATATAGTAAAATATGCGAGATATACAATATGCGGTAGTGAAGGTAGTGGTGGTGGTGGAATAGAGAAAATGTGGTAGTGGTATTGGTAGCGGCATGGTGGTGGTTGTGGTGAGATGGAGGAAGTTTTGATAATCGAATAAACTATGGGTGGATGTAGTAATAGTGTGGTGGAGGTGATGGCATTGACGAAGTGGAGGAAGTGGTGATGGTGTGATGGAGGAAGTAAGTGGTGGTGATGGCGGGGTAGAAGAAGTGGTAGCGAGAGGTAGGTGGAGGAGGTGGTGGTGGCTGGGTAGAAGAAGTGGTAGCGAGAGCACAAGTAGGGTGGAGGAAGTAATGGTGGTGATGGTGGTGGCAAAAGTGGAGTGAGGGAGGTGATGGTGGAGGAAGTGGTGGTAATAATTGTGGTGTATGATTGAAAGAGGTGATGATGATAGTTGTGGTGATGGTAGCGGGTGGAAGAGGTGGTGGTGATGGTAATGAGAGCGGGGTGGAGGAGGTCGTGGTGCTAGCGAGAGGGGGGTGAAGGAAGTGGTAGTG
>CATIWQ010169601.1:0-31686 GCA_949673415.1 Euphorbia schlechtendalii | reverse complement strand
CGTATCCACTCTTTGATGGGAGTCGTCAATTCCCGTAATTCTTGTGTCTACTTTGAATTCGATCTCAACTCGTACAAAACCTCCGCTAGGATGCTATTCTTTGTGAATATCGAAAAAATGAATGTTGAAGAATAGAAACTTTTATTCATAAGTGCTTTGCAATTATACTCATACAATAATCGCTCGAATTTGTGGAGAAATCTAGTGATCGAAATAAGAATCGAATCACTTATACATTTTTCTCACTAACACTTTGAACTAGCAAAATCTATACAATTTTCACTCTCTATCTATGTAAACACGTATATCATCTATGATCTCTCATTCACCATGCATATGCCATGCACATTGCCCATGAAAATGGTTGGATTAGGACTCTATTTATAGAGTATGAAGGGTTGCGTCTATCCAAACGAAGAGTCATGCCCATTGGTGAAGAGTTGCATCACTTCAATGTGATTGGATGCAAGGATTCGTCTTTATCGTCAATGGATAGGCACCTTTTCATGCCTTCTTTGTCCCCAAGAGGTATCTTTTTGTTTGATAGTTGGTGGCGATTGATGGTGATTGATCATTTCTATCCCGCGGTTGGAAGTTGAGAATAGTTGTCCAAAACCTTCACAAGTCACGAGCATGACTTACATGTCGTGATTGGTTACCAACTTTCTACTTGTGAAGAATGACAAGTCACGACCGTGAATGGGTGTCATTATCATGATATGTGCTTTTTTTCATAGTTTTTCTTTACAACTTTGTCGATCTTTGACAACTTCGATCCTAAGCCAATGCCTTGTGTTCCACACATCTTTTTGCACCTTTTTTCACTCTTTTTACATAGAATTCCATCTTTTATCATTTCACTCCCAAGATTCACCTAGTTTCTACACTTGCATCAAAAACAACTACATACCACGTGAAATCTTTTATATGAAGTATAAAATAACTCTAAACCTATCGTTTTATGATTGAAAATATCAAGATAATAAGTGTAATTATACACTTGTCACACCCCCACAGTTAACTTTTACCTTGTCCTCAAGGTAAACACAACATAAGTGTATATAATAGTATTCAAGTTCGTACCTCATTTGGCGAAAGACTATCGTAGTGAGTACCACATTCCCACGATGCATAGTTTTAGTAAAAGTTCAAAATTTCCCACAAATTAGTAATGTGCAATTTGTATAGTCTAGTTGCATACCTTTTCTCTTAATGGAGGGCTAACCGAATTGGGTCTTCATATAAGCATTATACACTCACTCGAATATTTCCTTGCTTTTATCATATCACTCCCAAGATTCACCTAGTTTCTGCACTTGCATCAAAAACAACTACGTACCACGTGAAATCTTTTATATGAAGTGTAAAATGACTCTAAACCATATCATTTTATGATTGAAAATATCAAGATAATTAGTGTAATTATACACTTGTCACACCCCCACACTTAACTTTTGCCTTGTCCTCAAGGTAAACACAACAGAAGTGTCTATAATAGTATTCACGTTCGTACCTCATTTGGTGAAAGACTATCGTAGTGAGTACCACATTCCCAAGATGCATAGTTTAAGTAAAAGTTCAAAATTTCCCACAAATTAGTAATGTGCAATTTTTATAGTCTAGTTGCATACCTTTGCTCTTAATGGAGGGCCAACCGAATTGCGTCTTCATATAAGCATTATACACTCGCTCGAATATTTCCTTCTCTTAAGCATAATATAAAGTATAAAAGACAAAAGGAGCACACTTTGGAAAGTTTGATCCCAAGGAATTTTTAGGTAACCTAGGATCTTAGTGGTTGCATTTTATACTCCATACCACTCTCCCCTTTTTTTAATGGTTGCACTTTATACTCCATACCACTTTCTCTCATTTTTTTTCTTTTAAGCATATGTTTTTCAAGTACAGATTCGCACTTTGCACCCATTTTTCGTGCTATGCTACTTTTTCTATTTTTTCACTCATTGAATGGTTGTAGTTTCTACTCCATGCCATTCCTCACCTTTTGCATAACTCATTGGTTATCCTCTCTTTCTTTTGATTTTTCTCTCTTAATACCCTCATCCTTTATTGATCACTTTCAAAGTATTATGGCTATAGTTTCCTAACACTTTAGACATACTTAATACTTGTAGGACGTATTCGAGAATAGCATATAAAAGTCATAGTAAGAACACTATTAAATATTACTCCACTTAAAACTTATCGGTAGCATTAAACTCAAACTATACAACTTATACTAATTCATGTTGCATTGAAATATATATCAAACTTGGAATGTTGCTATTGAATGTTACTCACAACTCATCCTTGCCAAATGCTAAATGTTGTGCTATGAAGCTCTCATACTCTCAACGTGCGCTCAAACTCGAAACAAAATTTTTGTTCGAAATTTGCACTAACATCAAACTTGTAATACCTAACACTCATAATAACCTTGGAACATTTGTTAGTATAGTATAGGTATGGATAAAGTATAAATAACACAAAATCAAGAAAATTTTCATATTCTTCAACTTTTTTAATTTATTTGATTTTTTTGGATTTTTGGGATTTTTACAATGACCCCTCCACACTAAAGAACACAATGTCCTTATTGTGAGAGATCTTACTAAAAATGAAAATCTAAAAACTAAAAACAAACAACTAGTCTAAAATTTTGAAAAAGAAAAATAAAGAAAAGAGTAAACCCATTTTTATTGAAAAGGAGAATCCAGAAAAATAGGAGTAAATTGACAATTTTGTATTCTAAAGAAGGATAGTAATTTTCGAAGCATCTATTTATTACTCTTCCTTAGAATCTTCATGTCTTTTTTTATTACCCCAAGTTCTGCTTCGCAATTGTCCAATTTTTGCTGCATACTCACCTTCCAATCTTCTAGAGCTTCATGTTCTTCATCTTCATCTTCTTCTTCAATCATCGGAGCCTTCCCAAGATGATGTCTAGCAGTTAGATCAGATGGGCCAACGAAAGAATCTTCATGAGTCGAGATTAGTTTCTTCGTGCGGTTGGAGTAGGAGTAGAATGAATAGACATCATCGTTCTCTTGAAGAAGTCCTGTATTTTTCAAGTAACTCCCATCCATATATCAAAAGTACTCACCCGATTGTTGAACATAGGGGAGTTTGTTTCATGCACCCAATATAATGGCGGTGATGATTTCAGCCACCCCAATCTTGTTCCTCATGCTCGTTGAATTCTTCTTCATCATGTCCCAAATTATATCCACGAACTCCGCTTTTTGCTTTTTTATCGCGCAAGAAAGAACAAACAAATCTCTCTTTTGGACTTTGGTGTTCTCTACTTGACAAAATACCGAAGTAGCAAGGTATTTGTGGAGTAGAAGAAGGCACTTATCCTTAATAAGTTTATTTGGAGAATTTTTGGGATCAAAAACTCTCTTACCCATTAAATCTGCCCAAATTCGATTTACTGGAAAAGAATCTGTCATGCTGGATGAATTTTCGACTTCAATCACAAACCAAGTACTCATCATCTCTCTTGTGATGGTATAATGTCTACCTTGGTTACGAAATTGAATTGCCCTCTTCTTTTTATCTTCAAAATCGAATGTCACTAGACATTCCAAAATCCAATCATGATTATTTAGAAATCGCATCCCCACAAACGTGCTTAAACCAAGATCACCAAGATACATCCCCATTTTCTCATGGAGGCCTAAAGTCTCCAAGAAAACCAAATCAAGAAAAATCATACCGGTGATCTCCAATTTATTCAAAACTTGGAATCTTTTCCTCTCCTCACGTGAACGAATTAGAAAAGGATAACCGTATTCTTGTTGATAGTTTGGGATTTCTCTTCTATTCGCGGCTACCTTAACACGAGGCATGTTAGTTTTTTGAAGTAAAGGTTTGAAAAAGGTTTGGAATGTAGAAGAATAGAGATGGAAAAAAATCAGAACTTTAGTAAGCTTTGTAGAAGGTTGTGGTGGTTATGGATTCAATCTAGACCTTTATATAGAGTTATAATAGGTCTCTCATTAGTCTAAATAGTCAATATAGCCGTTTTTCCTTCAAACTAGCCGTTAATGGTAGTTTCAACCATTTATCACATGTTAATCGCTATCTGCAACGATCATATTCTTCCCATATCATGATCGTGAAGGCTTATCATAATCGTGACTTTCTTTACAACAGGAATAGAAGGTTTTATTGCATAATGTCACTGGTGCGATCTATAATCACGGTCTCGACCTTCTTCAATTCTTCTATTACCTCAATTTTTAGACTTAGTCCTAGAAAAACTCAGAAAAACAAACATGTTAAATATAAATAATAAACATTTACTATTTTCATACATGGAATGAATTATGGTGAAGATAGTAATTGAACATCAATGTCTTGTTATTCAAATTTGTTATCGAGATAAGGTTTGCACCTTTTGCCATTGGCTCAAAATATTTCTCCATTCTCTGCTTTCAATTCCAATGCTCCATTGTCAAATAACTGAATAACTTCGTAATGTCCCTTCCAACAAGATTTGAGTTTTCCAGGGAACAAGCAAAGTTTGGAATTATATAATAGAACTCTATCTCCAATCTTAAACTTCTTTTCCCATAGTTTTGCATCATGCCATCATTTTGTCTTCTCTTTATAGATCTTTGCATTTTCATATGATGACAAACGTAGTTCTTCTGACTCATTTAAATCCAACTTTTTTCTTTCACCGGCTTTGTGTAAATCCATATTCAAATTCTTCAAAGCCCATAAAGCCTTATGCTCTAATTATACCGGTAAATTACAAGCCTTTCTGTGAACCAACTTATAGGTAGTCATACCAATAGGTGTCTCAAAAGCCGTTCTATAAGCTTATAATGCATCATTTAACTTAGTAGACCAATCCTTTGTAGAATTCGAGACAGTCTTTTCGAGAATCCACTTAATTTCTCGATTAGAAATTTCTACTTGACCATTAGTCTGAGGGTGATAGGGGGTAGCAACTTTATGATGTACTCCATACTTATCCATCAAGCTTTCAAAAGTCTTATTGATGAAATGTGAACCTCCATCGCTAATTGTGGTTATAGGAACTCCAAATATACTAAATAATTGCTTTAGAAACTTAGCAATTACTCTAGCATCATTCTTTCTATATGCACTAGCTTCAACCCATTTTGAAACATAATCAACTGCAACAAGAATGTAATTACTACCATTAGAGTTAGGAAATGGTCCCATGAAATTTATACCCCAAACATCAAAAAGCTCTACTTCTAAGATGTTTTTCAATGGCATCTCATCTCTTTGACTTCATGTAGACTCTCCACATCATTCATATTTTTTATTTCAGGAGAATCATCTACCATTTGGCCAAAATTAGTTGCTTTAGAATCCATTATACAGGTCACCTTCCTCTTTAACCTAGTACATGAAGCGATGGATGACCTATTGGAGCCATATACTATCATCACTACTGTTAAAATTACGATACCTACTAACATAATACTCAACAATATTCATAGTCAACAATCTTCATAGGAACCAGATTCTAAAGCTACAAACATTGAATTTCGATTCCAAACAATCCTAAAATTTATTTTAGGGGAAAATATTTACTAAAAATTTTAGTTGAAGAACACAAAGGCGTTTTTCCCAGAATATCCCGGAAACTCGTAAACGATACAAATATACAAAAATGGCATGCAATTTATTGCAAATAAGGTAAAATGAAATATAAAGTGATTTGACAAAGAAGAAACTTACTAGAAGTACAGAAGTTTGCTCTATCGTAAGAGTGGTAGGCTTCAAAGAGCTTGAAATTGTCATAAATGCTTTGAGAATTTTGAAATGCAAAGTGTTGAAATGAAGAAGAAACAATGCTTTTATAGGAAAGATGGGACAACTGAAGGGACATTTTTTTCCCTTTGTTAGATTGGTTACACGTGGAGATAGATCAACGACGCATACAATTACCTAGAGCACATCTATTGCTTTTCGAATTTCAAAAATGAAGCAATGCGTAGATACGTAACCACATTGTAGAAGTTTCTCGAAAGACTTGAAAGAACTTTTCACACTCGTGGGGGGGACTTCTAATAAATTATTACTTATCCTCAAGGTTGTAGATAACATGCATCTGTAGCTTGTGTGGCCACATGGTGGCACCGTGTAAATAAGAATGCATTAGAAGAACGTGACTTGCACGCCAAGCATACCACATAAGTGTTCCTGTTTAACTAAATAAGAGATATCTGAATCTTCCCAGGGTTCTACCACCTAATTGGAAGTCTAATCCTATAGTGGAATCCTTCCTTTATACATACACTCAAATCTATCCTAATTAAGATTGATCTAATCCCGATATAAATGGACCACATCTATCAAACAAAGGTACACCATATTTAACTCTCAACCTCATCTCTTAATTTCATCGCTAACTTAAGTATCGGAGAGTTTACGCAAGTCACATAGCTAGTCCCTCTAACATTCTTATGCCTTGTAGACAACATCTCCGGTGAGATTAGGAGGAGCTTTATTCTGGAGATTGGAGCATGAAGTTCGCATTCCTTGACCATTATTTTCCTTTTTTGTATTGGAATTTTAGGAATTGAATTAGACAATTTCCTTAATATATAATAATATCTTGGCTGGATTGGATGGTTTGAATTTGTATTAGACAAGTATTGTACCACCCATTTTCAAGCCTTGTCCATCACATAAACTAAAGGAAAACTCTTCGTTTTTCAAAGTTAAAGACAATAAAATAACAATTGGAGCAGTTTTTTGTTGACGCTTCTTTCTTTTTCTTGTCCATTTACAAGTTTCTAACAATCATTTACTTTTCATAAAAAAAAATTTCATTCTTCCGACTTTACATTCAGATTTCTCAAACTGTAACCCAACAAATCTCGATATGTATCACTCCATTCTTCGAATCGATTAGATGGTATTTCTGGTTGATTCGCCCGTTATGCACAACATCTCCCAGATTTATTTCCACATGTCCCAGAGATTCCTACATTCTCAAAACAATAAACATAAGCCAAATTTCTACAAAATGGAAGCAACCTATTATATATCAGTAGTACCTTTGATCGAAAACTAAATCGCGTCCTCTTGCTCATAACCTCAACACGAATCTTTTCATGCAAAGGAGGCTGATCTAATGTGTACTGAAACTCCTCGTTCCACCGCGGATCTCGAGTTTTTTTAAGCATCTGGAAGAAATAATAAAAGGCACATGGTATTTTAGTCGGGTCATTGTTCAAGAATAAAGCATAATAAGACTGTTGTTTTCAACTTATTCACGAGCTAATTCCATTTCAGTTCATTACTTATAAACAGAGCCTAAGAAGTGTTTTTTTCACCTTAGTTTTCTTTGTTTCGCCCCGGAAAAGGACAAGAGCATAAGGATTACTGTGGTGCTCTCCTTCTACATCTTCGGCTCCTTGAACAATAACTGAGAGTAAACCAGCTCCACTAATTGCCATCTCCTCCTCAGAACACTTCTCACTTCCACCATCCGAGTCTTTGTTCGACTTTATGCTGTCTAGTTTGAAGGGCACATAGGTCATTTCAACTACGACTTGCCCTCTTTTCTTCTCGTCACGATCATCACAGATATCGGTATGTTTTAGCAGTTCGAGATTGAATTCCTTTGTGTCGTAAGCAGTTAGCGCCTTAAGGGGAACCATCTGCCTTCCTAACCGATCGTGTCCACCCACCTACAAAATCACACAACCTAGATGTGTTAAACCAAACATTTTGTGTACAAATACTATCCGAATATTTTAGGCTTTTTTACCCCTGAAGTTTCCCCAAAATACCCTTCAACTTGCAAAAAGTGCACCAGTTGAAAAGTCAAACTAGCCAGGAACTACTAACATGTGGCAATGGTTAAACAAGTTCAAGGGTATCTAGAAATTTTGAAAGTTTATCGGGCTTTTTGGGACAAGTTCAAGGGTTAAATGATGAATTAAGCCAATTTTTTATTAACAAAACATTGAACTCTTTCTTCACAATCAGGCTGAATTATATAACTCGAGCATATCCATTAATCTATCCAAGATAGCATCTATGTATTGACTATTGACTAACAAAAGGAATTTCAAAATTGGTGAACTAATCGACAATGTAGATTTCAGAGACACAAACCTTATCCCAATCGAACACTTCTATTTGAAGAGCTTGAGATTGAGGATCCTTTACCACAAGCTTAAAGTTCTCGTTCCACTCAGGATTCAAATTTTTCTTCTTGATAGTGGTTTTCTTAGCGGAAAGCTTCTCCCCAGTCAGGCTAAGTTTGACATAAGGATCAGACAATCCCAAAATATCGGCTTTTAACAATTTCATCGCCCTCACAACCTTCACATGCAGTATTCCCACTGGCTTCCTTACAGCCACACTACAAACAAACACAACATAATAAAATCTTACTACTTCTGAAAGAACGAAACTTTATCATCCCAACTTTATGAACTCACGCTGATGCATCGAGCACTGGTATTTCAAGAAATTGAGGCCAAAGGTACAAATGCGCTACTTGTTTCTTTATCATGTCCTGCAAAATTCATAAAATTAGTTGAATCATGTAAGAATTGCGTTGACTTAGAATATTCTATCCATGTAAGTATTACCAGTGCAGCACCTGAGCAAGTCGGTAAAGGCCAGGTATCGACATTACATCCCCACCTAGAATCTTTAGTCCAAAATCTACATATGGCTGTTGACAAGCATTAGCGAATAAGAACGAGTTTTTTTATCGTGAAATCATTCAAAATCTTTTACAGTTCTGGTTACCCTTTCCATCAAGGATACTACAATGTTAGCAAAACATGGAAATGTTGGTACTAAAGGTCTCAAAGAAATCCGAGGCGCTGCGAATATTTGCAAGTCAACTAACTGCAAGAAAGCAATGTTAATAATTTGAAGGACATAAACTGATAGTACTTAACAGTAACTTCCTCTTTATAATTCTGACCTGAAATGTAAATTTCAGAGACATTAGTTTTAGCACTAGAACTGCATTGGAGTTTCCAGCCCACCTAAGTATGGGTTCCATAACTACATCCTTTTCGTTGGTCTCGTAAACTTTCATACCTGTGAAATTTTGATATAATCTATAGTGATTTTCTAAATTTTGTCTTCAACTATCATAAACAAGAAAAAGAATACCGTGAAACGTTGGAGGAAGAGTTCCAAGAGTCAAATGTTGAAATTCGATAGACTCTATCCCGTATTTCCCAATATACTCTGCAAATATAGGCTTTGCTGTGCTTTTTATCGCAGCACAGATTGCCTGTTCCCAAAATTGGAGAAACGGTTAATTGCAAATATCAGCAAGTGTAAGGCTACTAATGCAATAAATTACCTTATCAAGGTAAGGCCACATATCCAAGAGAAACTTGTTCAACCAATCTACCTACATATCAGACCAACATGAACAATACAACAGATAACTTTATATCGTAAATGACATGAATAGAGGATTGGTCAAGAAAAATGTAGTATGCTTACTCGTTCGTAATCCGGGCATTTCACCCATAATGGAATCTCTGGCAGAATGTCATCTAAGGTACTTGAGTCTAGTTCATGAAGTGGTCTAACAACTGGATCCTGTATTCAAAAGCCAAAAAAATGATAAGAACATTGGATTTGTTAGATGATTACAATTGTTACTTTCAATCAGCCTATGAGCAATTTTACCCGAGTCTATATTTCTTTCAAATATTGAAGCAAAAACTTGAAAATATGAATTTCAACAAATGTGTTCCTTTTCATTGTAATTATGTCAAACAACCAATTTTTCAGATTTTGCCTAAAACTGTACCAAACAAACGATAATTATCCCTGTTACTTGTCTGTATCATTTATCAACATTGAAACGGTTCAAAATTTGGCAATATAATAACTCTATACATGAAAAGATATTAATAAGTTATAGAACCACAAACCAAAAATAAAATACACAATAAAAAAGAAAAGGGCAATGTAACAGTCATAACTAACCCTGAAAGGGGAAGAAATATTCACAAAATAGAAGTCATCTTTGATTCAAAAACCCAAATTGATCTTTAGTCTTAAAAAAATCAAACAAAGAATTAATCGATATTACCTTGGCAGTTTGAGGCTTAGAATAAACGAAGAGAAAGAAGCCAAGTAGAAGACCGATGGGAAGTCCAAAGCCAAAACCCAGAAGACCCAATAGAGTATTCAAGAATCCCATTTGACACCCACGAAATTCAAGAACATGAACATGCAAAAGGTTAAAAAGGAGAAATATTGATGAATTGAACAGGTTTACTTTGACAGTGCGATTATATGAAGAAGAAGAAGAAGAAGAAGAAGAAGGGGGAAATTAAAACGGAGAAAACGTAACAAATGGACAGCGGAGAAGGAGATGGAAGGCAAACCAAGAAACTGTCAGAACAGAGGCCACGTAACTCTTCCTTTCAAAATCAAAATCTAAACCTGCAGCCAACTACGTGAATCCAAAATCCTACCTATTACCCGTTATCAATTTGTAGTTTTTTCTTTTTTTGTATTTACTTTTTTATCCTTCTTGTTATTTCTTATTTTCTTCTTCTATTTTTATAGTAATCAACACAATCTCTTTTCTTTGGTAGGAAATCAAGATTATCTTTTTAAAACAAACTTAGTTGGTGTGTAATATCCAATTATCATACACTACTCCAATTTAGTTATTCATTCGGGATTAGTGTGGAAAAAAAATCACATGTCCCCACTAGGTGTCAACTCATTCATTTTCCGATACCTGTGAATCATTAAGAGTGAGAAAGTGAAATAAATAATAAAAAGTTAAAAAAAATTGCCGCATATCGGAAGAGTCTGAATTGAGGATATGTGATTTTAAGGAATATTAAACAATTAATATTTAAACATTTTAGTAAATGGAAAATGTTGACCTATAATGTTAAATACAAAACCTCTTTATTGAATAATAAACAATTTTATATCAATATTGCAATATAAAAGAACAATACCCTTCCAAGCTAATAAATAAAAAAACTAAAAATAATATTTATCTAATAAATATTTTTTATTTGTTTATACCATGAGGTGCTCCTGGATAAGTCACATATATGACATATTTAAATAATGTCCACATCCAAACAAATAATCGATTATCAATTTACGGGTACTTCGAAGAGCAAGATTACTAACCCAATATAAAGTATCTACTGAATACTCTAGGCCTTGGGTTGTGCTTTAATTTGAGTTATGAAATATAAAAAAATTTATACTTTTATCGAGGTTGAATAATTACGTGGTTGATTATATATAAATTATACAATTAAAAAAGAAACATTTGAAAATTTTCTTATTGGTTAAGTTTCAATCAAAGGGCAAGAAAAGGAAATTATTGAAAAGTCATAACTATTCTTTTTTTTATGAATAAATGTCCTAAGTATTCTGATTCCACAAA
Source organism: Euphorbia schlechtendalii (assembly GCA_949673415.1). NCBI lineage: Eukaryota > Viridiplantae > Streptophyta > Magnoliopsida > Malpighiales > Euphorbiaceae > Euphorbia > Euphorbia schlechtendalii. The sequence goes on along the minus strand of CATIWQ010169601.1, from coordinate 20,279 downwards.
AATGCATATAATATTTAATTAATTTCGTGGTTATCAATAATTTTAAATGTAGTTGATGGGCGTGGATCCCATCTGTTTGATTAGCGGATTCTATTAAATAACAACATCCTTTATTAAATACCATTTGTGTCATGAAAAGAACTACATATGTTCAATTTATGATTTTATGGATAATACCATGTTTTTAGTTAATGAAATCAAGGTTTATGATTTTTTTTTGCCAAATAACGTGGTTGATTAAGTAACTAGTGATGAAATAAATAATACTCCAGTATATACAGTATTGTTGGAGAAGTTAAATGAATTGAATCAGTAAATTTATTTTTATGTATAAATGAAGTTAACTGGATAACTAAAACCATTTTTAGTTATAAATTTATAATATCATCAAATACTTAGATTCTTTTCTTAATTAATACAAAGATAAATTAGATAATTTTTTTTTAAAATTTACATTAATAATCTAAACTAATACTTAAAACAACCGGAGGGAATAGTTTACTACTGCTTGATGACCTCGAATTTATTTTTCTTTTACTATAGTTGAAAAAGTAGTAGTGAATATATAAAGATGAACATATTTAAATTATAGTCAATAGGATCTTAGAGTTAAAAATGTAATCATTGTAAGTATCAGATTTGAGTCAAACTTTGAATGTAGTATTCGGTAAAAAATGTAACCTCTGTAAATCTCATGTTTGAATCAAACATTGAATGAGGCATTATTTTTTCATATAGAACTTTGTAAAAATAATAATAGTAAATAATTTTCTTGTTATGAGTTGATACAATAAAATAGGAATGTCAATGGGATGGGTTCGGTTGGGGTAATGCGGTTTCGGAGATTTTTCAGTAGTGCTTAGCTTATAGACTAATCGTCTTTGAGTTAAAGATCTGAAATGGCTTATAACAGTTTCAGTTCTGGTTTAGGACAGGCTGTTCTCCTTAAAGATGGAATGTTTATAACCAAGTCATCTTTGCTTGATGGTAATCATTACATGTTTTGGAAAAATCACATGAAAAACTTCATCTAATCACAAAGCATGCAAGCAAAGCTCGCTATAGAGCTTGGCCCCAGAATTCCTACCATAGTTAGGTATGGGGAACGTGTTCCAGTCGATCCGGAGAATTATGATGATGCTGACTTAAGGCTTCTCAAAGAGAATGCCGCAACCATAAATTACTTACATTATGTGCTAGATCTTACAAAGTTCAACACGGTCTCGGCTTGCGAGACAGCACTGAAAATCTGGAAGAAGCTAGAGATTACCTATGAGGGGACTGATAAGGTCAGGGAGTCGAAAATCAATCTCATGTTGAGGGGGTATGTGTTGGTTAATCAAGACGGTAATTGAACATGCATAGGTTGCAAGGCGGAAATCAAAAACTTAAAATTAACTTGAGGATCTCCTAAGCATGCCATGATTGTTATAATCTAGGTTAATATGTTCCCTAGATGCTTTTAGGTTTATAAAACATATAAAGAAACCCAGCATCTAAAGATTAAAGTATTACCAGTTGATGCGTGCTTGATCTCTCTTTTTGTAACGGTGTTTCCTTACAAGACATTCCGATAGCACAAGTTTCCAAACTAGGAGAGCCTCTATGACTTGATCCACACAGATCTTCACCGACCAAAACCTCGAAGAGGTAGAACCCGTCGATTAATAACAGTTGCTAGACTACTTCTAAATCAACCCGAAAATCCAAAACAAAAAACTCACTTAAACTTTGAGCCTTCTAAAAGAACTCTTCAATTTGTTTGAAAAAAACTCATGGAGGATCTCACACAACAAAAGAAGACGAGAGTAGAAATCAAAAAGAATACAAGCTCAAAGCTTGTTGGTGTGTATAAATAATGAGAGGCTAGAAGCCTATTTAAAGGGAAAAAGGGGGAGTGATAGACTCCCCCTAAAACTATACATGGGATGGGATAAATCCCATCCCATGTATAGTGGGTCAACTGAGCAGGTATGGATTTCCACGGGATAACCCACGATTGCCACAAGGTAAGCCCGCGCAAGCGCTGCCTTGTGGCATTGCTTGTGACCTACAGCCCGCTAGAGGCTCGCGAGCCCGTTGGTTCGCAAGGCAGCCATGCAGGCCCCACTTTGAACAACCTGTGTACATTTTGGGGCCCACTCACAATGGGAAAAATCCCTTACTCTCTTAGTGCAACCTTTTCCCTATCTTTTCATTATTTCTGTTAATTATTAATTCGGTTAAAATAATTAATAATTCCTCTCATTGATTTCTCAACTTGTATTTTCGGTACAGACCTAATCCATAAGTTCTTTACATGGTCCGATGAAGACTCAAAGTGTGTGACCTCATAGGATCCCAAACTATAGAGCCGCTAGAGGTTAACCTAAACTTGGCTTCCTGCCCAGGAACCTTTAGGCTCAGTGTCCTAGACCATTATCGAGCTCTATATCTCTAAATGATCAAATGGGCTTTCTAGCAAAGGCGTATGATCCCTCAATACTTGGAACATCACATGCTTGTGACTTGATCTGGTTCTACAGTAGTAACCAGTATAATACACTCCTTCCATCAGGTTAAGTACCATCTAGTTTATTAAGCTCGGATTAAGTGTCAGCTCATGTAATAGTCGTAGCTATCTTGGAATTAGACATGTTCACGAAGAACACCACTCAGCGGTTTTGTATCTTGATTGACTAGATTCTCGTTCCACTAATCGTATACTCTCATTAGAGGTTTATGAGTGTGTCACTTCAACATGGGGCCCTAAGGTACATCTCCATTTTATTACTATATCAGGAGCGATGGATCCCATCTTGACTACACAGACTACACAGGGCATGAATAAGTATGACCCAAAGTATAGTAACTCCTACATAAGGTAGCCGATATCTCAGGTGTGAGGATACTCGTATGGCTATTGCAATAAGACATGACACTAACACATGGATATAGTTATTTTTAAGTGTCTGTCTTATGGCGATCTCCAATGTATTACCCAAAGTACCACCTTCAGCTCGTGAGATCTGCCGCTTGTAACTAATCCAAGGAGTAAGGCTACATATGCTAGTCTATCCGCTCCATTGATGTCCAGTCTCAATAGAACTATGACTAGCTCCCACTATGTTCTTGCACTTTTACACTATGAATTAATCATAGACTTTGTTTCATCAATGGGCATATACATATCCAAATATATATGATACAAGCGAGAAACAATTAAAAAGAAGCACTGATAAGTAACAAAATGCCTTTGATTATTATTAATAATTCAAAATTGTTTGTACATTATAGCTAATAAAGACATATTACCCTAATTGCCTCTAGGACATACATCATGTCTAACAATCTCCCACTTGCACTAGAGCCAATTGGCCACGTGCTTTATGCCATACTCGTTAACATGCTAATCATGCTTAACCTAAGTCAATGGTTTTGTTAGCCCATCCACTAGATTCTGATCCGTTGGGACATCTTATAAACTTATATCTTTTCTAGTTACCATCTCATTTACGAGGTGGTATTTTCTGAGTATATGTTCATTCCTATGACGAGACCGTGGGTCCTTTACCTAACAAATAGCCCCATTGTTATCACAATAGACTGTTATAGGATTTACAATGTTGGACACCACATAGAGATCACCAATAAATCTCTTAAGCCAAACTGCTTGCTTAGCTGCTTCTGAGGTAGCTAAATACTCAGATTCTATGGTTGAATTGGCAATCGTATCCTATTTGAAACTCTTCCAAGCAACTGCCCCTCCATTAAACATAAACACATAACTTGACTAGGTCTTATAATCATCATTGTCAGATTGAATTCGCATTGGTGTATCCCTTTAAAGTGAGATCACCTTCTCCATATACTAAAAACATATCCTTAGTCCTACGTAAGTACTTGAGGTTAGTTTTAATAGTCGTCTAGTGCTTCTCATTTGTGTTAGATTGAAATCTACTCGTGATGCTCAACGTATGTGAGACGTCAGGCCGAGTGCATACCATATCACACATGATGGACCTAACCGTTGAGGCATAGGGTATTCCATTCATGTGTAGTCTCTCTTCTTGTGTTCTTTGACACTCAGATTTAGAAAGGTTAATCCCGTGAGACATTGGGAGATAACCCTTTCTTGACTGCTCAAGGTTAAATAGAGCCAAAACCTTGTCTATGTATATACTTTGTGAAAGACCTAGGAGCCTTTTGGATATATCTAGGTAAATTTTAATACCAAGTATAAAATCTGCTTCTCCATGGTCTTTCACGGAGATCTTCTTTGACAACCACGTCTTAACTGTCTGAAGAAAAGGAATATCATTTCCTATTAATAATATGTCATCGATATATAATATAAGGAAAATGGGCGCACTCCCACAAGCCTTTTTATATACATAGGGCTCATTAGCGTTCGATACAAAACCAATTTCTCGGATTGTCTCATATCGAGTAAGGGTCGATTGCTCCTTTCTGAAACTCCATTGTGTTGGGGTATATAAGGAGGTGTCCATTGGGATAAAATACCATTATCCCTTAGATAATCTTGAAACTTCTGGCTTAAGTATTCACCGCCTCGATTAGATCGAAGGGTCTTGATACTTTTCTAAGCTGTTTCTCTACTTTAGTTTTGAATTCTTTAAGAGCATCAAAACTTTTAGACTTGTTCCTCATAAGGTACAAATAACCATAGATAGAGTAATTATCAAGAAAGGTTATGAAGTATAGGAAACCCTCATGTGCCTTAACACTCATTGGACCACATACATCAAAATGTATCATTTCCAAAGTACTAGTGGCACGGTGACCCTTTCCTTTGAAAGGTTTCTTAGTCATCTTTCCTTTTGAACAAGGTTCGCACACACCATAGGAAGCCCATTACATTAGGCCTAAGTTTCCACATTTGTGTAACTTAGTTAAGTGAGTCTCATTTATGTGGCCTAGACAACAATGCCATAAGTAATAGGATTTCTCATTATCTAATTTTGATTTCTCAACAATGTTCATGTTTAGAATTTCAGTTTTAATATCTAGAACATATATTCCATTGAAAGATATTCCATAAGCATAAAGAATATTGTTACACTGAATTTGACATTTATTATGGGAAAATAAAATTTCAAATCCTTCCGTTGCTAGAAGTGCAACAGAAATAATATTCTTAGTTACAACTGGAATATAATAGTAATTGTTCAAAACCAAAACTAGGCTACTAGGAAAACGAAGACTATATGTCCCTATAGTTGTTGTAGTAACCCGTGCTCCATTTCCAACTTTAGGTCCATTTTCCTCTTTGCAAGCCTCCTACTGTTCTGCAATCCCTGCACAAAAGTATAGATATGAGTACCACAACCAGTATTAAATACCCAAGTAGACTCATAGGGAACTGTAGAGAAACTCTCTATTATGAACATACCTCCAAATGTTAGAGCCACAACTATCATCATCCAATGAGCTTGTTTCAAGAGAAACATTTTCTTTCTTCAAATCTAACTTCCTCATGATCTTTCTCTTGACTTTTAAACCTTTTAGTTTCTTCAACTTAAGGTCCTCAGCATTGGCTTACTCTTTGAGTTTATTTCTAAACTCAATTTCATAAATCTCGAGCAAATATATGAGTTGGGTCAAGGTAAAGTTGGGAGAACACTCCTTGAGCGTCCTTTTGAAGGAGTCATATTTAATGGGTAATACTCTCAATACCATTTCTTTCAAAGACTGCTCACTATACTCAACTCCCAACTCTCTTTGTTTCTTGGAGTTGTCATAAATGTTTATAACTAACTCTACTGCTGAGGTGTCTCCCTATAATCTGATGTGGAATAGTTCATTCTTTAAACTTTCCACTAACTTGAGATGATGAATCATGGTTGCGAGATCCAATCCTTTATACACTTGCGCATACTTTGGAAGCATATGGTCTAACATGAGTTTTGTCACAAACTCACAATTTCCCTTGTGCTCCTCGTAATCATTCATCTCACATGCAAAAGCATTCTTATCGTGGTGTTTGGGACTAGGATCATTTAAAACATAATCAGGTAGTAGTTCTAAAGAACTCCTCTAACAGTCTCAAACCACCCATTGAAGTTATAAACATCATATTTGATATCGTTAAGAGGGCCAATGTCAATGTGAGTAATTTTGTTAATGATCATATTCAACCTAGATATAAGATAGAATTTGTTTAGATATTAGCATATGTACATGAATTTAATATAAGGTCTTTAATTAAACACATAATTTCCTACTATTTTATCGACATTTAAATAGCCCTTTATATTCAAATTTGGGAAATCTGGTTGAACCAATTTTTCTTAGTAGGTAGCATCCATAGTTACTCATCATGGCCTCACTATCACAGGTCAAGTCATAACAATATAACAATGGTTGGAACCCGGCCATTTGCATCTCTTGTAATTGCTAATCTATTTGAGTTATCTTTCTCGAGAAGTGCATACCCAATTTGTACGACTCCTCAAATGTGTCTCCAATTTGGCATTAGCTCCAATAATATGGACAACTAACCCTCTTCGGTTAAGGATTAACCCCATCTAGTCTCATGACCAAGCACATGTTAAGGGCAGATATGTTGTACATGTGCTTACATCCATTAATAAGGCTCGTATCATGACTTATGACGGGAAGAAATTTTTCAACCTTAATATAGTTGTAGGAATTTCATTAATGCCACTGGTCTCGCCCTAGTCTAGGTCTTATATGATGGATATAATTATGAAATAATAATTTCGAACTATTAGGAATTATTAACTTTAAGAGAATATGCTCTGACTGGTATATCATAATAATTTCATTATGCCAAGACTCCACATAGCACGCAAAACAAACAAGGTCCATGTTTATGTTTTTGCACCTATGTCAACATGTTTTAATATTAACAACTTAAACCATGTTTGTAAAACCATATGCGAAATAAATTCTCATACTATAAATCGACTAAGTCATAAAATCCCTTTGGTATAATCGAATCTAATACTAATGATAATTTCCAGGTAGGAGAGGCCCCCTTGAATTGAATGAGCAGCCTTGTCCATTCCTCGCCAAAATTGCCATGGGCACTTTGATTCGTTATACCATAGATAATTATGATTTAAAGATTTTGTTCTTTAATTAAGTGAACTACGGGATGACTGTTAATTAAAGCATTTACCCGTGTGGTAAAATATTGCTAATTTTATATGATAATCACCTAGACTAAGTTTAAGCAAAACCTTAATCTAGTTATCACATCATTTTCTATAACAGGAATTGAAACCTAAGTCATGCATAGCATACTTAATCAATTCATAAAAATTCACATTTTAACATATTACAATCAATCATGTATAGCATAAGGTAAGCTCTAAAACTACTGTTGGTCAATCAAGATAGTAAATGAACATGCATAGGTTGCAAGGTAGAAATTCAAAAACATAAAATTAACTTGAAGATCTCCTAAGCATGCCATGATTGATATAATCTAGGTTAAAATGTTCCATAGATTCTTTTAGATTTATAAAACATATAAAAGAAACCTAACATCTAAAGATTAAAACATTACCAGTTGATGCATGCTTGATCTCTCTTTTGGTAGCGGCGTTCCCTTTCGAGTAATTTTGATAGCACTAACTTCCAAACTAGGTTAGCTTCTATAACTTGATCTAGAAGGATCTTCACCGACCAAAACCTCAAAGAGGTAGAACTCGTCAATTAATAGTAGTTGCTAGACTACTTATAAATCAACCAAAAAATCCGAAACAAAAAGCTCACTTAAACTTTGAGCATTCTAAAAGAACTCTTCAATTCATTTGGAGAAACTCGTGGAGGATCTCACACAACCAAAGAAGAGGAGAGAAGAAATCAGAGAGAAAATAAGCTCAAAGCTTTTTGGTGTGTGTAAATAATGAGATGCTAGAAGCCCATTTATAGGGAAAAAGGGGGAGTGTTAGACTCCCCCTCTAACTCTACATGGGATAGGATAATGCAGGCGGGTCAGCCGCGCGGGTAGGGTAACCTGCGGGCTGACCTGCGGTTTTCATGAGGGGAGCCCTAGCGGGCTTCCCTCATTAGCCACAAGCATTGCCATGGGAAGCGTGTGAGGTTACCCTATGAGCTAGCAGCCCATGAGCTTTTCAGCTCACAGGGTAGTCACGCGGGCCTCACCTTGAATAACCCGTGTTCTTTTAGGGACCCACTTGCAATAGGAAAATTCCCTTGCTCGCTTTAACTATTCTTCCCTATATTTATATTATTTCTTTGAATTATTAATTCAGTTAAACCAATTAATAATTCCTTGCACTGATTTCACAACTTGTATTTTCGGTATAGACCCAATCCATAGGTTCTTTACATGGTCCGATAAAGAACAAAAGTGTGTGACCTCATAAGATTCGAAAGTATAGAGCCGCTAGAGGTTAACCTAAACTTGGCTTCCCATCTGGGAACCTTTAGGCTCAGTGTTCCAGACAGTTATGAAAACCGATAGCTTTAAACAATCAAATGGGAAATCTAGCAAAGGTATATGATCCCCCGATACTTGGAACGTCACATGCCTGTGACTTGAACCGGTTCTGTAGTAGTAACCAATATAATACACTCTTCCATTAGGTTAAGTACCATCCAATTTATTAAGCTCTGATTAAGTGTCAGCTCATGTAATAGCCGTAGCTATCTTGGAATTAGCCTTGTTCACGAAGAACACCACTCAACGGTTTTGTATCTTGATTGACTAGAAACCTGTTCTATTAATCGTATACTCTAATCAGAGGTTTATGAGTATGTCACTTCAATAAGGGGCTCTAAGGTACATCTACATTATATTAATATATAAGGAGCAATGGATCCCATCTTGACTACACAACTTACCAACATGTGATCATCGCTATAACCATTACCACCCATGTCATCCTGATCGCCAAGGTATGAATAAGTATGACCCAAGTATAGTAACTCCTACATAAGGTAACCAGTATCTCAGGACTGAGGATACTCATATTGCTACTGCAATGAGACATGACACCAACATATGGATATAGTTAAATCTAAGTGTCTGTCTTATGGTGGTCTCCAATGTATTACCCGAATACATTCATGTGTTAACTCAATGTACTACCTTCAGCTCATGAGATCATCTGCTTGGAACTAATCCAAGGAGTAAGGCTACACATGCTAGTCTATCCACTCCATTGATGTCATGTCTCAATGGAACTACGACTAGGGATATTTAGACTATTCATAGTAACAAGCATGTGCAGCTCTCACTCCACATAGCTCCCACTATGTCCTTGCACTTTTACATTATGAATTAGTCACAGACTTTGTTTCATCAATGCGCATATACATATTGAAATATATATGATACCAGCGAGATATAATTAAAAAGAAGCACTGATAAGTAACAAAATGCCTTTGATTATTATTACTAATTCAAAATTGTTTGTACATTATAGCTAATAAAGACATATGACCCTAATTACCTCTAGGGCATACATCATGTCTAATAGGAATCGCCACGTATCAATGCAAGTTAAAGAAGTCTATGTAAGTTGAAGACTGAAGGAGTGAGAGGGTACTTGCATCTTTGAATTCTATTCACTTCAAAGTGTAAAAGAACCCTAATTCTCTTCTTCTCTCAAACCTTTCTTTCTAAAATGGAAAAAACCAAATCTACCTTTGTCCTTCAAGGCAGCTCGAAAAGAAGCATCCATGTCAACGCTGAAGGAAAGCAAGAGAAGATTGTATTCCCCTCTAGAACGATGTTTACAAATGTCAACTGGGAATCTAATTTGGACATTTTCCCAGCATATGAAGTCAACTATGAAGACCTGATCAAGAATAAAATCCTTCATAGGGTGATCAAGCAGTAGAGGCTAAATCAGTTTCTGCAGTTTGAAGGATCATCCATCGTTGTCTTGATTAGGAGCTTCTTCTATAATTTATATATACCATCCAAGGGTATAAAGACATCCTCTTGGTGGAACTAGAAGGAAACTTCCATCTCATCTGTTCCAGGCTGATTAGGAGCATCTTAAATATTCCAAACAAGGGTACTCAACTCCGAAGGATGGGTGATGAAGAAATTGTGGCAATTCTTGAAGATTGGGAGTTTCTAGCAAATTATGGATCTGGGGAAATTTCAGCCTCTGGAATGAGATGGGAAACTAGAGCTTGCTACGAGGTGGTGGTGAAGCTGCTGCTTCCTAAGACTGGATCACTTTCCAGCTATACCTACTTTGAGAGGTGTGTGATCTACCAAATGGTAGAAGGTAAGTAATTGAACTGGCTTGTGATGATTCTTCATCACTTGACCAAGATTACTACCATCTACCACTATGGGTACTTGATTACCGCCTTAATGAAGGCAGTGAAGGTGGACATCTCTATGTTTTGAAGGAGGAACTGGGGAAACTTTCATCCCCGTGAAGAAGAATCTCACCATGATGCACTTTAGTAAGCTGTATCATGACCAGGTGCATACTAGATATAGTAAGGCCCAAGATGCTAAATGAACGGCCAAGGCTGTACTAACAGTATTCCCTACAAGTATAGCCAAGGAGGATGAAGACGGCTTCATGGTGGATTTCGAGAGTAGTGAAGAGACTGATGATAATGTTCTGCTTTCAACCAAGATGAAACATCTCTCCACATCATCTGCTCTATCATCCCCCAAGCCAAAGGCCACCTCATCAAAGGCTAGGAAGAGCCTCGCAAAAATAAAGGCAGGAGATATGCCTGCCCAGGCCCCAACTCGGTAAAGAAGGAAAATGAAGGCCAAGACTCGTACTCAGAGGGAAGATGAGGAGGAAGAAGATGCCATTGAGGCAGAAGAAACCTTACACCAAAGAAAGCGTAAAATAGAAATGACTAAAGTAATTGAAGAATAGGGCACCTCTAAGAAAGGCAAAGAGGACCTTGAAACTACCAGTCTAAGCATTGCTACCATGTAGAAGAAGTAATTACCAAAGCTAGGGGAGCTCAATGTAAGTGCACTTCCACCCACAGACCACTAATGAAGAACATTTAAGTGGTGAGTAGTGAGGAGGATGCTGGAGACACCCAATCCCTTCATTAGGAAGAATTCAATCTTCCTAATCCCAACATTCCCACACCTTCTTTCACTCAGACTGAGACTCTTCCTACTCAGTTTGAAAAGCCTCATGTTAACCCATCCTTGGGTCAATCAGCTAACCTTGAGGCACCTTTAAATCCTACCCCCGTTTCGTCTATAAATCCTCTTAACTCTTCTCCTGTAAATCCCTCAGTTTCTATTCCTGTAGATACTGACATTCCTTCTATAAATTCTCAACCTTCACCTTCCAATATTGTACATTCTCCTATAAATATCCCTGCAAATTCTTTTTCCCCACCTTCATCTCCTTCTAACATTCATAACAGTGCCTTTTCTCTTCCACCAAACACACAAACCATAATAATACCTTCCCTTGTAAAATCTAAACCTATTCCCACTTCTTCAAATGCATAAACTTCTAAACCAACCACTTCTTCAAACCCATCCTCAACCCCTCTAATCCATCTAATTAGAGAAGATCCTAACATTGAGAACTCCGCTCAACATGGAAAAGTGAGTGAGGAGGTTAGTAAGGTAAATTTTACAGCCAATGAAGTGCCTATCTCCAGTAGTAAACTATTTTAAGAGGACTCAACTGAATTCATCTATCTTGGCACAGATAATGGAGTTGTCTGGGAAGAAATTCCCAACTCTTAAGTCTAATGCTAAGTTTGATGGGGTAGTTAGCAAATTGCTTCTAGCCCAAGAATTGATGAACTCATCCACAAAACCCAAACCTAAGCTCCCGGAATTCGATGAACATACAAGCTTACCCTCTAAATCTATCTACTTTGAGGAGTTTGAGAAGATTCCAGGTAGTTTGTTTGTGATTTGAAATCACTTAGCTAAGGAGAGTGCCAAAAGCTTGGTGGATAAGATAGCTCTATTCTTAACCGGCTTATCGAATTCTGCAACTCAGCTTAGCGTAGCTGTTACATCTATCCCTAGGTCTACTACGCTCATTAATGCGGTCGTAGGAAAGATAAAGGGTAGTGTAGATACTTCTGCTGAGCAGCTTAGTAGATTGAGTTCTATAATGGAAACTCATGCTACACAGTTCCATAAGTTTGGGGAAGAGCAGGCCAAGATAAAAAAGAACATGGACTGGAAGATTGAGCATGTGCTGAAGGAGGTGGAAACCACTAAGGATATTGGGAATAGCATTGCGAAGCTGCTTGAGAGCATGTCTAGACTCATGGTCAACTTTTACGACAAGCTAGATCGTGTGATCAAAATAGTGGATACCGCTACCAAGAAAGCTGAACAGCCCGTGCTGAACATTGACTCCCTCATAGACAAGTTTGACATTATTTGTAGAGAAGTCAACAACAAGACGGATGATTCCATTAAGAAAGCGTAGAAGGCCATTTTTTATGCCATGGGCAAACTTTTCCCAAGGTCGACTAAGTCTCTAGACCTGGACAATAGTCTCTTAGTTTACAAAAAGTTAAACATGCTAAAGGTCAAGATAGAAGATCTATAGAAGAATGTGGGACAGCTCGTGAACACTATGATATATAATGCAAAGATATATACTACACATCAAGGTGTATATCTTCAATCTGTCTAAGGAACTTTGACATGGAAGTCAAGCTGAAGATTGCATTGTCTGCCTCAGATTTCAAAGCTCTGTTGCAGTGCTTTCAACAGTTCGCTTGTCAAGGGTTCGATTAAATCGCTCATCTCTCTAGGTGCCATCACTTGCTGCTCTTTGAACTTGACGGCCAAGGCTTTGACAACCAAGGGAAAGGAAATGCTGGAGAAGGAGATTTCTCCGTAAATAATTAGTAGTTAAGAGGATTTTCAATCTTCCTTGGACTCCTTTAACATCTTCTTGAAAAAATTATGAAAGGACAGATAACAAAGGGGGAGAAGATAGCTGAAGATGCGACTCGTACTACAAATCTTAATAAGTAATCTCTACCCAAGTGCCCTCAGCATCAATAGTAATAACAGCAAAATCCTAATCCTTCCTCCTCTTAGCCTGACTCATCTCATCAGCGCAAATAGGCATAGCTCTAGAATAGGCAAAATCTCTGTAATAGGACTTAATGTAAAACTTAGGTCAGAACACAATTTGTGGACTTGCCAAGTACCTTTGATTATTAATAAAATTATGAGTTTTGCCATATCAAGTTAAGAGCTTCTTAACTTCTTACTTTGCTTGAGTATGCATGATGTGTTATTTCTGCTTATGCACTGATGTAGGAATACATACAAAAGATTAATCTCAAAAGAAAGCTAAAGTAAGACAAAGTCCCAAATCGAAGAAAATTCCTCTAAGTATGGTGGAATTAAGCTAGCTGAAGAAGATCCACTCAGTATGGGGGAGTCCAAACTATCTAAAGAATTCACTCACCATGTGGGAGTCTTACATCATTTATTAGGTATTCCTTTTTTCTTAAACTATTTATTCAATTAATCTCTTCTACTACCTAGTTTGTTATCTGTCCAAAATGGGGGAGATTGTTGAATCCAAGTTAATAGTACTTCACAGTACTTAAAACATTTTGGAAATAACAAACAGACTAGGATAGTGAAATTAATTGAGTACAAATATACTCTTAATTAATAAAGTCTACTTGAGTTTGTTTAAGGATAAACAACTCAGTTTACTAAGTGATTAATTAAGTTACGGCTTAGGGTAAGAAAATCTGAGTTAAGCTTAGTATTACATAGTTTTAAAGATATGCACTCAGCTTTGCTAAGTTAGCTTTTTGTAGCAAAAAGCTAAGTTACTTCAACATTTAAAGAATTAAATGACACATATGCTACTAATGATTTCTGTGAGAAACAAAATATCCCTTTAATGCTTTTCTGGAGAAAAAGCTATGAAATTAAAGAAGTATTTTGGTAGTCCTCACTTCCAAAAAGGTGTCAATACGAATGTTGGAGATTTCTCACTAAAGTCCAAGATAAAAGGAATCCTCGGACATGTGCCGCTTCTTAGTGTCTCCGAGCAACTCTATAATGTCAGCAAGTTAACAAACTACAGAATTCCACATTGTAACTCATGCACCTCTCAAACAAATCATATTTCTTGAAGATAAATGAGTTTTTGATGCTTTGGATTAACAGATTAATCTCACGCTTCAACGTTCGAAATCTCTATCTCTAAACGTCTTGGAATTTGTTTCAAATGGGTAAATTTGAAAGATTTAAAGAGACAAAAAGAGAAATTGAGAAAGCCATTAGTACGAGAAGTTTACAACTACTACTTCCAAGACCTTCAACTATAAATAGAAGACTGAAGTAGATATTCAAACTTGATGAATCACCTTGAATTTTTTTAAGAGCTGAAACTCTGTCCAATTAATCACAGCTTTCAGAAATTCCAAATCAAGTAATCATTTTGTAATAGAGAGAATAGCACTTAAGATTTAACCTTGTAAAGAATTTAAATGATTCTATAAGTTGAATTCCTCTGTTCACATTTTCTTTGAGAAATCCAAGTGTCAATTTAGGAAGGGTAGCTAAACTGAGTTTGAGAGGTACTTAGAAATGAATGTACTTTCTGTAATCTCTTCTACCGGATGTAAAGGCTTCTCTGCCTAAGGAAGGAATGAATCACTAGTGGATTAAAGCTCGGAAAGGGATCCAGGGACTAGAGGTAGGCTAGGGGTCGAACCAGGATAAATCTTAGGTGTAAAAGTTCTAACCTTACTCATTTGCCTTTATCGCGCCAATTCTCATTCATCATTCCTTATATATTATCATTTTTGCTTGAAAACCAGTTCTAGCTGAGTAAAGTACTCCGCAAGCTATAGAAGATAAATTGCACCAGTAAAGCTAATCAATTTAAAGTTTTTAGACCTAGCTCAGAAAGATAAACTCAGCACGCATCTAAAAACATAACTTGGTAAAAGAATTCTCATAAACATAAAAAAGAAACCAACAATTGCATTCACCCCCTCTGTTTTTATTTTAAGCCATTTAGGATCAACAGTGAATATGTAAAGATGAACATATTTAAATTATAGCCAATAGGATCTTACAGTTTAAAATGTAATTTTTGTAAGTCTCAGATTTGAGTCAAACTTTGAATATAGTATTGAGTTAAAAATGTAACCTTTTTAAATCTCATATTTGAATCAAACTTTGAATGAGATGTTATTTTTTCATATAGAACTTTGCAAAAATAAAAATAGCAAATAATTTCTTGTTATGAGTTGATACAATAAAATAGGAATGTCAATGGAATGGGTTCGGTACGGTAGTGTGGTTTCAGAGATTTTTCATTTTGTATTTCGGGAATTTTTTCACCTGCTCATTTTACACCACACGGGTTCAGGCGGTTTCGTGTAATCCCCGCCATACCATAAATTTCACATAGTTTGATGCATGCTCTTGTATATAGTAAAAATTGTACCTTATTTTATCATAAAACAATAAATTTGGCTATAAAATTTAATAATAAAAGGAATAATTTTAAGTATCATGACGTTTTTGTGGTTGATGTCTTAGTCTAATGGTAGAGACTGAGTTTGTGACTCTAGAAGTCACAGGTTTGAACCACATCCGGGGTGAGATAAAGTTTTCTTTTGGTAATTTAATAATATAAGTGCATTTGTGCAAATTTTAAAAAAATAAAAAAGAGTATCGTGACGTTTTCATTTGCTCAATATGAATTTTAGTGTCTTTTCTCATGCTTATCAGTTCTGGCTAATTTTTTATTTAAGCAAATTCAAATGGTGGTGAAATGTAGAATTTTCTTGTATAGAAAGAGAGTATTGTTTATTGTTGATAAAGAGTTGAGTGACAAGGTTTAGATGATGCTTTGTCCACTTGTTTTTTTTTATTTTGGTATCCTTTTATTTTGTACAACTTATTTTTTTAGTTATATATACCGTTCTTTTCTATAAAAAAGAATTCAAGAAACTACAGGTAATTAAATTATAATACAATTATTGTTAATTTTTTTAATAAAATTTGAATATGAAATTGCTATAAAGGTGATTTTTTTGAATAAATTATATATGAAATTCAATTAAAAGATTGTATGTATGCGTGGTTGATGTTCGGGTTTATTTCGGAGATTTATTTAGGGACGATACGGGTACCCAATGGTTCAGGGTTGGTTCTAACCAACTCCATCCACGTTTTTTCATGGATGTGAAATTTTTGGCTATCCTCCAAACCCATCATTTTGAATTTTATGAATTTTGGGTATTCCACGCCCTATCGACATCCCCGAAGTGAAACAATTCTAAGTTAAGAGATAGTTTATTATTTGTTGATTTGAATATATCTTTGGAATCATCTGATATAAAACTTTGTTGGTTTATTTATTACATTTTTTTGACTCAATTCATTAAGTCATTTTTGTATTTTTCACTATGATACTTTTTTAATTTAATTAAATAGGAGAAGCCTAGTTTGAAAAAGTATTTAGCTTGACAAATGGAGGATAGTAGTTTTCAAATTGTCTTCCAAATGATGATTTTCTTACTAACTTTTTTAGGGAAAATTATTATATTAAACACATTATAAAACAAACACTAAACTCTAACTAGGTTTTGTTGGCGATGATTTATTTGCCTCTACAATATTCACCCAAAACATTTGTATATATCCATTGGCTTCTTAAAGATAAAATATAATAGAAAGATCAAAAGGCTATACATAACAAAAATTGGAAATTGTGAGATTCGGAGTTTAACAATTCTTGAATAAGATTTTAGTGATATGATTCAATTTAATTTATTAAGTGATCAAATCATGTTCATATTTTATTGTGACATTTGAAACTCGTGGAGGAATATATCTTTACAAATGTAGATTCTTATTCTTGATGCTTTTTGCTATTTACCAACGTCATTCAACTCAAAACTTATGTATGACAATGCATGATGAAATTAAAAAATGTTAAAATTGGTGGCTACACATTAACACACGATTCGTATAATACTAAAATTTGTGTTACTGTTGACTATAAACATGTTAATGGCGTAAATAAATCAACATGTTTAGTTGAGCTTAAAATAGGGTTTTTAATAACAATTAGACAAGAGGTGTTACCGATAGTTACTTTACTTTTTCAGTATGATATGAAAAAAAAAAAAATCCAAGGAAAATGAGTTTCTTTTTTTTTAAGTTTTATCAACAATTTAATTTATGGGTTTCCATCTTACTAGAGCTTTATGTAATGTCATGTTGCAACAATTTTAAAAGTCTAACAATTTTTCCATGCATCATCATGTTTATTTGAAGTTCTGCAGTAGTGTAGTAAATCAATTTTTTCATACATAATAGAAAAATTTAAAGTCATTGAGAAAATCAAATTACTTAGGAATAACGACAAATGGGATGGGTTCAATCTCAATTTTATTTAAAAGGGTTAGTTACACAAAATTTCTAATTACCTAAACTAATTACACTTTCATCACACCATAACAAAAATTGAA
Source organism: Euphorbia schlechtendalii (assembly GCA_949673415.1). Classification (NCBI taxonomy): domain Eukaryota; kingdom Viridiplantae; phylum Streptophyta; class Magnoliopsida; order Malpighiales; family Euphorbiaceae; genus Euphorbia; species Euphorbia schlechtendalii. The sequence goes on along the minus strand of CATIWQ010169601.1, from coordinate 2,834 downwards.
TTTTCCTAATCTAATTTACGGGAAAACACTATATAAGCTCTAATGCTAAGCAGAATCACAAGCTCGTCTCCAAATTTGAAAATGCGATCTCTTATCTACAATCATAAATAGCGATATTTTGCTACTATGCTTCTCAATTTCCTTCTTCCTTTGCAATTTTCTAATCATATGATGTAAGTAAGTCTGTCATAAACTCAATCTATTTTTCCTCTGATGTTGTTATGTATGATTCTGTGTTTCGTTTATAAATTTTCACATTGTTTTTTAAAGAAATGATGGAAGAGATTGTTGCTTTTATTCATCCGAATGGATCTAAGATTGATAATTATAGTTTCGTTGATATTGAAGTTGCTTTTGTGTTGATTCCAAGTAGATGTAGTTTTATCGATTTCAAAAGACTTAGTTTGGCAAGTTCGGATTTAGATGAAGAGTAATTTGATTTGGCAAGTTTAATTTGACATCAAAACTTGCTTATTACCGTTTTTCCTTTCTATGTAAGAACTTCTCCTTTTGTTTCTTGCTAATTTTGAAAGTAATTAGATGCTACATAGAATTCGATGGATTTTTTTTGAGATTTCAATCGATTTGCAGCATTATGCATTATATATTTAACATCTTTTACAATTTTGTAAGGAAACTATTCAATCCTTTTAGCTTCTATTATAATCTAGTTAGAGTTATTTTGTAATAATTATACTTCATGTGTAACAATTAGTTTTGTTGTTTATGCTAATTCCACAGGAAAATATTTGCTACATAGTGTTTGATTGTTTTTATTAGGGATGTCAACGGGGTCGGGTTCGGTATGGGTAGTGCAGCCCCCATTCCGCACCCAACACTTTTCGGGTGTGAGTTCGTGTATTCCCCATTTAGTGTTTTGGGGATTTTTTCACACCCATTAAACACCTCGCGTGGGTTTCTACGGGTATCGGGTAATCCCCGCCCAACAATAAAATTTCAAGTAATGAAATTTTATATGTACAAAACGACGCTAGATAATTAGGAATAAAAGAAAGTTGCAGCTAGATAATAAGGAAAAAAAGAAAATTATAGCTAGATAATTAGAAATAAAAGAAAAATTCACTCGTGATACTAGGATTTGATGACTAGTAAGATGAAACAATATTTTTACTTAATTAGCATTAGGTTGGACACTTTACTGGATAGATATACATGTATACATATACATATACATGTATACATATATGTGTATATCTATACATATGTGTGTGTGTACTTAGAAGAAATTATAAAGGTTTTAGAATCAGAAGAAACTGAGACATCCAGTAATTATACTAGAAATTTAATAAAAACAGAAGAATTAGAAGAATTTCTTAGTAATATACCTCCAGAATTAGTGGATGGAATTGGATCATCAGGCACTAAGATAGAAACACCATTAGAACCTCCAAAACGAGTACCTACAAGTATACATTATACTAGAAGAAATATACCTCCAAGACAATATGCAGAATATCAAAATAATAATAATGAGAAATATAGATCTAAAGGAAATATATTTCCTATAGGAATATACAAAGAAAAAAGCCTATTGCAATTAAAAAAATATTCACCTCAAATTTAGCCAGAAGTTATACAGCAATGGAAAAGCCTAATTGTTAAGAATTATTTAGAAAAGAATTTTAATCATACTACAGAACAAATGTATAGTTTTTTAGAAACTACACTAGGAAATACTGCTAAAAGAGCATGAGATGATTTTAAAATCAATTTCTCACAAGAATATACTAGACTTATAAATGTTGGAAATAACCCGTGGAACTTTTGTAATACCATAAGCAATCCTTTGACTGCAATAGACCCTAATATTGGATCAATAATACAACAAAAAGAAGCAGTAAGAAATTTAGAACAGTTAAAGCTTAATGACTGGAAATATATAGTACAATTTTTAAATAATTATATACATTTTACAGCCAAAAACCAAAATACTTATAATAAAAAATTTATGAAGAAATTACTTCTTAAACTTCCTGAACCATTAGGTCAAGAAATCCAAGAAGAAGGAAATAAGTTTTTAGAAAAAGAAAGTAATTATACTTTAAATATAAATATATTAGTATACCAAATAATGAAGCATTTTGAAAAGAAATGTACAGAAATAAGCATACAAAGACAAATGAAAGACAACTATGGTTTTTGCAATAATATTTATACGCCGCAACAATATGGACAAGAAAATTGTATTTCTTGTAACAAGAAATCAAAAAATAAAAATTATAAATACTATGAAACAAAGAAACCATACAATAAAATAAGAAAATCATACTATATTAGAAAATCTAAAACTAATGCTAGAAAACCATTTTTGAACCCTAAAAGACAAGTTAGAAGGTTTAATGATAAAAGACAGTATAAAGATACTAATACATGTTATGCATGTGGAGAAATAGGTCATTTATCTACCAAATGTCCTAATAAGCATAGTATACATACTAAAGAATCAAGATTAGTAAAAAATATTAACTTAGACTTTATGGATAGAACTGAATGTATAGAACATACATGGAATTATAAGAAAGGAAATGACGATAAGGAATGTTATAAATGTCATTTATATCCAATTATAGAATTAAGAGCACAATGTTATAATTGTTACATAGAAATTTGTAAATACTGTTGGGAAGAAGATAATAATTTATAATGGCCAACATTAATAACAGAACCTAAAAATACTTATATTTTTAAAGATACTTTAGAACAAAGAAATTGGAGAGAAAGATTTAGACTAATGGAAGAAAGAATTGCTAATTTAGAAGAAAGAGTAAGTATACTAGAAGAAGAAAAATTAGAAATAACTATACAAGAAAATA
>CATIWQ010169508.1:0-15236 GCA_949673415.1 Euphorbia schlechtendalii | reverse complement strand
GCTTTCAACAAAGTTTTGTTATACCAAAACTCTTCCAGAAAACACACTTGGTTTTTAAAATTTTGCCAAAATATTTACACCAAGGATTTTCCAAATTGGTTATACCAATGGTGGCAAATTCATGGCCCAGGTATAAACATTTTACTAGGTGCTTTTAAAGGTTTTTACACTAAATGGGTTGAAATATCACCTAAATTGATTGAAGCTCAACACAATAATAAGTGGTTTGAAGGTATGCCTATTTCGCATTTTTTTATTGAATTTAGCATTCCATGGATTCTCAAATGGGAACCAGAGTTTGGTTATACCAAACAAAATATTCCTTGTTTATACAGAGTATTTTCTTCAAAACTGGCATGGTATATTCAAAACAAAAAATAGATAAAAACATACAAATATAACATGTTTACATTAACTATAAATACTATAAATAAAGTATAATAAATCATGGTAAAAATATACCAAAATTACGTTGATTTGAAATAACTATAAGTAAACTATAAAATCCGACGAGGTTCTAGCCTTATAACTATAAGGTGATAGAAATGTAAATTCAAAACCTTGACAATATACTTTTGACAATTAAATTAAGTAATAGACAAAAAAAAGTAATTATTTATACTAAAAAATATATTTTTGTGTATTTCCCTAATTTAAGAAGCTCAAAAAATTAGATCCAAATTATAAGAATATGTGATGAATAAAAGAAGCCAAACTCCTGCTTCCGTTCGTTCATGGAAAAACAATAAACCACCATCCTCTCCTCACCGATTTCCCTGTAAATCAATTTCGGATAATAGATTTCACTGTCAATCTGTTATTCCGGTGAGAAGAAACAATCATTCAAGGTAAAATAAGTAAGTAACTTCCATCTCCGATCAACGATTCTCATCTTTTTTATCACCAGTCATCTATTCCGATCAACATAACAAGTTTTCAAGCAAGAACAGGTTAATTTTGATTCTAAACCTTAATTTGATTTCGATTTAACCTAAATCAAGTTTTTTAATCATTTTAACTTTTAGTTCAGAATTTAAATCTGATTTAGATTAACCCTAATTTAGGTCTTGTTATCGTTTTTATACCAAACAATTAGTAAAGATCTTTTATTATTAAGATGAAGTAGGAATTTGTTGTGACTTTTATTATTCTAAATCTGATTTAGATTTATTTATCGGAGAGGCTTTGCAAAGCTGCTGTTTTAGACATTGAGTCGAGCAGGGAAATTGAGCACAATGAACATCTTATCAATACTGATCACTCTAAGGATGAAATGAATAAATCACAAGCTCTTAAGGTCTACTATCTAATGCATTGTTTATTTGAGTATCATATTCCTTTGAAGTTGAAAAAAGCAAATATAAATGCTACTATATACATATTAATGAACTTAAATATTTGGATTTTAATTGTTTAGATTAGTCCACGTCACAGAAATTAGGTAATTGTAAATTTTAGGGGAGTTGTATTCTTTACAATATTCAATCATCCAGGATACAATGACACTTCTCCAAGAGAAGCAACAACTGTCATAAAATTTCATCTTCAAGGATGGTCACACAATCAGAACGTCTTGGCTATGAATTCGCTAAGTGGTTAGGAGTCTAAACACCACAAGTGATTTTTTATACAATGGTAGTTTCATGCTTATTTTTACCAATAATGTACCTTCTACTAGTCAATCCTTGACTCTTCTATTTTCTTTATAATAGTAATCATAGTAGTCAATACTAAACGGTTAGTTTTTTTCTAGTTTAGACACAATATTTTGATAATTAGGTGGTTCTTATGTTGCAATACTATACTGGTATAATACATATTATACTAGCATTAAAAATTGGTACAATATATTATAACATCAAAGGTACTAATCAATAGGTTTTGTAAACAAAATTAACGTAAATTGAGTAATGTATTTCTATTTTTCGTATGCTGGTTATGTATATGTGTCAAGATTGATTGTTCTTTTGTCTAGAGTGCTTAACATATTAGTTAAAAGTGTGCCCAGACTCCAAGGCGCAACCTTGCGCCTTGAGTGCTCCAAGGCTTTATCTTGTGCCTAAAGTGCCACCTCAGATGCGCCTAGGCTCAAGGCGCGATCTTGTGCATTGAGTGCGCCTCGACACCTTGACTAATATGGTTCCTATTTGTATTTTAAAAACCAGTTTCCTAAAAAATACATTATACAGTATGTTTATAAACCAATTGCCCAGCATAGATAATCATATATTATACCAATTTTCATTCTAGTATAATATACATCATGTCATTTGGTGAAAAACTAGTATGAAATCAATTTTAGAAGAATTAAACTGGTATATTACATTTATCTATTTTGCAGAAACATACTTATATGCTTGTGTGTGTTTTGTTAACTTTTAGTTAAGAAACCATTCATTTAAAAGAGTTGAAATGCTTATATATCTTGATTTGAGCTATTTACAGAGAATCCTATGTTTAAAGAACTACAAATAACATCAAACAGAAATGATCATTCTTTTTTTCTGAATTGTTGTGTTTACTTTGTGTAGTTCATGTACAATTGGGAAAAGAATAACTGGTCAGTTTCATTATATCAATATAATTGCATAGTTGCAATACATAGTCAGTCCATTTCATTATGTCTATGGTTAGTTCATATAATAGAATGAGTGAATAACTATTCCATTGTTTGTTTCTTTTGCGTTATTTTCTCTTTTTAATTTCGTTTTACCATTGTTCTTTTCATTTTCTTTATTTTTTTCATCCCTTGCTCACTTTTTTTGTGTTTTTTCACACAAACATGTATAATATTATCTATAATAAACTTATAGATACTATTTGTATTTTTTCACACAAACATGTATAATATTATCTATAAAAAAACTTATAGATACTATATCAATATTGAAACTGGTATAATACATATAATATATATTATACCAGTATTAGAATTGGTATAATAGTATTAAACTGATATAATACATAAAATATACATTATACAAGTACTAAAATTGGTATAATATATATCATACCCATATTAAAACTAATATAATACAAGTATGTAAACGTGTTGCGCCTTTTATAGCTATTGATGGACACTCATTCTAGTATTATCTATAAAAAAAATTATAGATACTATTTGTATTTTTTCACACAAACATGTATAATATTATGTACAAAACTTATAGATACTATACCAGTAATACATATAATAATTTATATTATACCAGTATTAGAATTTGTATAATATACATATATCAATAATAGATTTGGTACAATATACACCATATTGATTAAACTGGTATAATACATAAAATATACATTATACCAGTACTAAAATTGACATAATATATACCATACCCATATTAAAACTAATATAATACAAGTATGTAAACGTGTTGTGCTTTTTATAGCTATTGATGGACACTTATTCTAAGTTGTTGAAGGGCAAGAGTTTAATGAAATAACTCACTATAGTATTAGTTCAATTCTTTAAATGGTTGGTTGTTATTTTGATTGTTTATAATATATTGGGTTTGATTTTGTTGTCACAGCAACGACATTTTAGTAGATGGACTACTTTGTTAACTCAAGCTAAAGTAGTCAAGGGCACGAGGCACACTTAGGGCACAAGGTCGACCCTTGAGCCTAGGCGCGTCTCAGGCACACTCAAGAAGCAAGATCAAGCCTTGGAATAAGATTGAGCCTTGGAACCTGAGGCACGCTGATCGCAAGGTTTTGACTCTACTAATTCTGAGGGCTTATATTTTATAATGATGCCAACAACTTTGTTCCCCACTTTTCTACCAATAAGATAAAAGTTCAAAATACGAATAAGTGTTGTAAATACTGCTTATCTAAATAAAAAGATGGTGACCACTGCAAGTATACAGTTTCAATGTAGTTTTAAAAGATATCGATCCCGCAGGGAAGGGATTCGGTTTTAAAGATCAACTAGAGTTACGGGGTAAATGAAAATAGGTAATTTTGACGGGAGGGTTTGGATGATAGATAGATGAATAGATAGATGTATGAACAGACTAGAGAAGATGTAAAAATATATAAATATTCCCTAAGAACAAGTTAAATAGAGAAAAACATGCAAAATCATCAAGAATATTTCATACACTAAATAACTTCAACAAATAAGGTTCTAGACGCCCTAATATTCAATAATTCACCGCAGAGCAACACATGAGATGACTTTTCTAAGTCTAGGGTAAACGAATTATAACACTTTTAGCAAGTTACCACTCCAAAAATATTGGCTCACTAAACAGCGTTATAATCACAGTTCCAGTGATTATACACAATCTTGTTAACCTCGAAATCACTCTTAAAGTTAGCTCGAAAGCATATAACTTGATTAATATAAATGACGTAAGACAAAATACTCGTTATGACACATAGACATATCATAAACTTCGAAATAGAAAGTATAAGCATAAAACAAAGTAAAGATGTAAGATATGCAAGTGAAAGTTAAAGTTGATCAAACCGTATCCACTCTTTAATGGGTTTCGTCAATTCCCGTAATTCCTGCATCTACTTTGAATTCGGTCTTGACTCGTACAGAACCTTCGCTAGGATGCTATTCTTTGTGAATTTCAAACAAAAGAATGTTGAAGAACGAAAACTTTTATTGATAAGTTCTTTGCAATTACACTCACACAACAAATGCTCAAATTTGTGTAGAAATATAGTGATCGAAATAGGAATCGAATCACTTATACATTTTTCTCGCTAAGACTTTGAAAGTAGTGAAATCTAGATATTTTCACTCTCTATCTATACACGCATACTATCATATATTGCCCACCATGCATGTCACCATGAAATTGACTTATCTTGAACCCTATTTATAGAGTACGAAGGGTTGCGTCTATCCAAACGAAGAGTCGTGTCCATTGGCGAAGAGTTTCATCACTTCATTATGATTGAATGCATAGTCTTATCCTTATCCATAATGGAAAGGCACTTTTTCATGATTGGTGGACTACCAAAAGGTGTCTTTTCATCTGATAGTCGATGGTGGTTGATCGTTTTTATTTTGTGTTTGGTAGTTAATAAGAGATAACAAATAACCGTCACAAGTCGCGACCGCGAATCACATGTCGATCATGAACATTGGTTGGTAGTTTTCTGTTTATGAAGAGTGACAAGTCACGATCGTGAAATGTTGACAACTTTGATCCTAAGCCAAATCCTTGTGTTCCACGCATCTTTTTGCACATTTTTCACTCTTTTTACATAGAATTCCACTTTTGATCATTTTACTCTCAAGATTTACCTAGTTTCTGCATTTGCATAAAAAACAACTACATAACACGTGAAATATTTTATAAGAAGTATAAAATTAAACAAAACCATAATGTTTTATATATAGAAATATCATGATAATAAGTGTGATTATACACTTATCACACCCCCACACTTAACTTTTACCTTTTCCTCAAGGTAAACACAACAGAAGTGTATAAAATAGTATTCAAGTTCGTACCTCATTTGGCCAAAGACTATTGTAGTGAGTACCACATTCCCACGTTGCATATGATATAAGTAAAGTGTTCGAAATTTCCCACAAATTAGTAATGTGCAATTTATATAGTTTAGTTGCATACCTTTGCTCTTAATAGAGTGTCAACTGAATTGTGTCTTCATATAAGTGTTATATGCTCACTAGAATATTTTCTTCTCTTAAGTATAGTATAAAGTATAAAGGACAAAAGGAGAACACTTTGGAAAGTTTGATCCCAAGGCATTTTTAGGTAACCTAGGATGCTAAAACACTCTTAGTGGTAGCATTTTATGCTCCATACCACTCTCCACTTTTTTTAGTGGTTGAATTTTATGCTCCATACCACTTTCTCTCATTTTTTTTCTTTTAAGCATATGTTTTTGAAGTATAGATTCGTACTTTGCACCCATTTTTCATGCTATGCTACTTTTCTTTTTTTTCACTCATTGAATGGTTGCAGTTCCTGCTCTGTACCATTCCTCACCTTTTGCATAACTTATTGGTTATCCTCTCTTTCTTTTGATTTTTTGTCTCAATACCCTCATCCTTTATTGATCACTTTCAAAGTATTATGGCTATAGTTTCCCAACACTTTAAACACACTCAATACTTATAGGACGTATTCGAGAAATGTATATAAAACTCATAGTAAGAACACTACTAGATATTACTCCACCTAAAACTTATCGGTAGCATTAAATTAAAACTATATAACTTATACAAATTCATGTTGCTTTGAAATATATATCGAAACTTACTTGGAATGTTGCTTTTGAGTGTTACTCACACTCATCCTCGCTAAATGCTAAATGTTGTGCTAAAACGCTCACACTCTCAATGTGTGGTCATACTTGAAACACTTTGTTCGAAATATGCATTAACATCAAACTTGAAATACCTAACACTCAAAATAACCTTGGAACATATGTTAGTATAGTATAGGTATGGATAATGTATAAAGATCACAAAATCAAGAAAAATTTTCAAATTCTTCAATTTTTTAATTTTATTTAATTTTTTTGGAATTTTGGAATTTTACAATTGTCCTCCCACACTAAAGAACACAATGTCCTCATTGTGAAGGACTTAATTAAAAATTGAAAATCTAAAAACAAACAACTAGTCTAAAATTATGAAAAAGAAAAGTAAAGAAAATAGTAAACCTGTTCTATTGAGAAGGAGAATCTGGGGGACTAGGAGTAAATTGATAATTTTGTTTTCTAAAGAAAGATAGTAATTTTCGAAGCATCAATTTATTTCTTTTCTTTAGAATTTTCATGTCTTTCTTCATTACTCCAAGTTCCGCTTGGCAATTGTCCAATTTTTGTTGCATGGTCGCCTTCCAATCTTCTAGAGCTTCGTCTTCATCTTCCTCAACTTCTTCTTCGATCATCGAAGGCTTGCCAGGATTATGTTTAGCAGTTGGATTAGATGGGCCAATAGAAGAATCTTCATGAGTCGAGATTAGCTTCTTGGTGCGGTTGGAGTAGGAGTAGAAGGAATATACACCATCGTTCTCTTGAAGAAGTCTGGTGTTCTTCAAGTAATTCCCATCCATATAACAAAAGTACTCACCCGATCTTTGGACATTGGGGAGTTCGTTCCTTGCACCAAAGATGATTGCGGTGATAATTTCCACCGCTCGAATCTTGTTTCTCATGCTTATAGAATTCTTCTTCATCATGTCCCAAATAATATCCATGAATTCTACTTTTTGCTTCATCAAAGCGCAAGAAAGAACAAACAAATCTTTCTTTTGGACTTTGGTATTCTCTACTAGATAAAATACCGAAGTGGAAAGGGATATGTGGAGTAGAAGAATGCACTCATCCTTAATAAGTTTATTGGGAGAATTTTTGGGATCAAAAACTCTCTTACCCCGTTAAATTTGCCCAAAATCGATTTGGTTGAAAAGAGTCCATCATGCTTAATGAATTTTAAATTTTGAACTCGAACCAAGCACTCATCATCTCTCTTGTGATGGTGTAATGTCTTCTTTGGTTATGAAATTGAATGGCCCTCTTCTTCTTATCCTCAAAATCGAATGTCACTGGACATTCTAAAATTCAATTACGAATTTGTGGAAATCTCATCTCCATAAATCGGCTTAAACCCAAATCAGCAAGATACATCCCCATTTGTTCATGGAGGCCTAAAGTTTCCAAGAATACCATATCAAGAAAGATCATACCATTGATTTCCAACTTATTCAAAACTTGGAATCTCTTCCCTTCTTCACATGATCGAATCAGAAAAGGACAACCATATTCTTGTTGGCAATTCTGTAATTCTCTTCTATTCATTGCTACCTTGTCATGAGGCATAATGGTTTTTGAAGTAAGGTTTGAAAAAGGTTTTGGATTGAAGAAAAATTGAGATGAAAATTTTAGAACTTTTGCAAGCTTTGTAGAAGTTGTGTGGCTAAGGGTTCAACTAAGACCTATTTAGAGAGTTCTAAAAGGTCTCTAATTGGCCAAAATAGTCAATATAGCCGTTTATCCTTCAAACTAGCCGTTATTGGCAGTTTCGGACATTTGTCACGTGTTAAATCATGATCTGTAATTGTAATATTCTGCTAGTATCACGATTGCGAAAACCTATCACGATCGTGACTTTCCTCACAATGGAAATAGAAAGTTTTACTGCATAATGTCACGGGCACGATCTATAGTCGCGGTTGCGACTTCTTCAATTCCTCTATTTCTTTAATTTTTAGACTTAATCCTAAAAAAACTTAGAAAAACAAATAAACATGTTAAATATAAATTAGATATTATATTCATAATCAACATATGACAAACACAATTAAACAAATAAACAAGAAAACAAACAAGAAACAACAAATAAACATCAAACTGTACAAAATCCTAAACTTAAATGAAAACGAATATTCAGTTGGGGGGAAGTGATTCTATCATTAAGTCTATCTTATAGTAGGACTCCCGTAGATCTCGCTCGACATCAAACATAAAAGTATGAATATTATCTATTTTCTTATGAATCGAGATCTGTGCCTCCATAAATTCATTCAATCTTCCACGGAGGTTGGTTGTACTTTGTTTTTCCTCCCTTGCAATTTCCTTTTCTCATCGTCTATCAGCTTCCACTTTATAATCCCATGATTTCCAATCAAAGGTGATTCTATCAACCCCAATGCACCTGACCAGAAATCCATACTTGAAGTAAACGTCCGTAGTTAATTCCATAATCTCATCTTCGTCGGTAAAGACTTTAGTGGCGTAGGGCATTCTCCCAATCTGGCCCAACAAATTTTCCATCGTTCGACACCCGTATTCCGTCATTCTAGGATTTTGCATGGCAGACATGAGTGTCTTCATCATAATCCCCGGAATATCAACAGGTATGCCTTCCCAAATTGCTTCCAACACAAACAATTCTTCAGGAATGACGAGATCAAAAGTTGACTTGCCAAACAACGCTCCAGTTAAGTAGAAGTGTAACGCGAGTAAACAAGGGTCATGAATCCAATAGCTATAGGAAAATTCTTGTTTATACTCAGTTTGGCCAGTTAGGCAATTCCATATTGGTAAGGGATCTCATCTAGGAAGCATTTTATAATATCAATCCTTCAGAAATCCCATATACTTTTCCAGCACTTTCTGTGCCAACTTATACTCTTTCCCATGATGACGATAGACTAAGCAGTTCTACCTATTATTCTTCCATAACAATGTGACAAACATTTCCATGCAGTTTTCCACACTGTTACCTAGAGTCATATTTGAGTATATGACAAAGTTTAGCATTCTCATATGATACATAACTCTGTCATAAACACTGAGGTTGATAAAGCTATTCCTATGGATAGTATAGGAACTCTTATATTCAGCCGCCTTAGTGACTTCAAAATGATCCCCTTCTTCTCTAGAATGGATCGGGAATGGAGCCTCGTACCATTCCTGGAGATTTGTTGGTAGAACTAGATTGGATTTGTTTTCGATAACCATTGTGAATGAAAGAAAAGTTTGAAAGAAATGAAGTAGTTTCAGATCTGGAATAGATTTGTGCTTTGAAAGGTAGAAATTTAGATTGTAGAAGTGAGAATTTTATGAGCACTCGCACATCAATTTTATAGGGGTTAGTGGAATAACTGTAGAATAATTGCTAAATTGTTGCAGTTATCGCACAAGTCATGATAGTGACTTACAAAATTTGAGAAATAGAAAGTTTTTAGAAGGGATTCACGAGCGTGAATGGGGGTCGTGAACGCCAATAGGAAAAATAGAAGAATTTCTATTTATTGATAATACAAAGGTAATAATATGACATATCACCTCCAAGATGATTATTTCATATTCTTTTCACATCAAGGTTAGAATTTGATAACTTATACAATTTAAGAAAGAAAGAAACAGATATATTAGAAAAATATACTGTATTCTCCAGATTTTTTATCTCTAAAAACGCACTTGCCTTCCCCAGCAACGGTGCTAAAAACTTGATCGCAAGGTTTTGACTCTACTAATGCTGAGGGCTTATATTTTGTAATGATGCCAAAAACCTTGTTCCCCACTTTTCTACCAATAAGATAAAAGTTCAAAATATGAACAGGTTTTGTCAATACCGCTTATCTAAATAGAAAGATGGTGACCACTGCAAGTATATAGTTTCGATTTAGTTTTAAAAGATATCAATCCCACAGGGAAGGGATTCGGTTTTAAAGACCAACTAGAGTTACAGGGTAAACGAAAATAGGTAATTTTGAGTGGAGGGTTTGGATGATAGATAAATGAATAGATAGATGTATGAAAAGACTAGAGAAGATGTAAAATATATAGATATTCTCTAAGAACAAGTTTAACAGAGAAAAACATGCAAAATCATCAAGAATATTTCGTACACTAAATAACTTCAACAAATACGGTTCTAGACGCCCTAATATTCAATAATTCACCTTAGAGCAACACATGAGATGACTTTTCTAAGTCTAGGGTAAACGAATTATGACACTTATAAGAACCTGGATAACAATATTATTATGCTTAGGACAGGTCGCTCTCACATAGCCATATTTAGCAAGTTACCAATCTAAAAATGTTATCTCACTAAACAGTGTTATAATCACAGATCCAGTGACTATACACAATCTTGTTAACCCCAAAATCACTCTTAAAGTTAACTCAAAAGCATATAACTTGATTAATATAAATGACGCAAGACGAAATACTAGTTATGACACATAGACATGTCATAAACTTCAAAATAGAAAGTATAAGCATAAAACAAAGTAAAGTTGTAAGGTATGCAAGTGAAAGCTAAAGTTGATCAAACCATATCCACTCTTTAATGGGAGATGTCAATTCTCGCAATTCCTGCGTCTACTTTGAATTCGGTCTCGATTCGTACAGAATCTCCGCTAGGATGCTATTCTTTGTGAATTTCGAATAAAAGAATGTTGAAGAATGAAAACATTTATTGATAAGTGCTTTGCAATTACACTCATACAACAAACGCTCAAATTTGTGTAGAAATATAGTGATTGAAATAGGAATCGATCACTTATACATTTTTCTTGCTAAGACTTTGAATGTAGCGAAATTTAGATTTGTTCATGCTCTATCTATACACACATATTATCATATATTTCCCAACATGCATGTCACCACGTAATTGACTGGTCTTGAACCCTATTTATAGAGTACGAAGGGTTGTGTCTATCCAAACGAAGAGTTGTGTCCATTGGCAAAGAGTTGTATAACTTCATTGTGATTGGATGCAAAGTCTTATCATTATCCATAATGGAAAGGCATTCTTTTCATGATTGGTTGACTTCTAAAAGGTGTCTTTTCATTCGGTAGTTGATGGTGGTTGATTATTTTTATCTGGCGATTTGTAATTGATAAGAGATAACAAATAACCATCACAAGTCGCGACCGCAAATCACATGTCACGATTGTGAACATTGGTTGGCAGTTTTCTGTTTATGAAGAGTGACAAGTCACGACTGTGAATAGATGTCATGATTGTGAAATGTCATTTCTTCATGATTCTTCTTTGCAACTTTGCCGATCTTTGACAACTTCGATCCTAAGCCAAATCCTTATTTTCCACGCATCTTTTTGCATCATTTTCACTCTTTTTATATAGAATTCCACTTTTGATCATCTTACTCCCAAGATTTACCTAGTTTCTGAAATCTTTTATATGAAGTATAAAATGAAACAAAACCATATCGTTTTATATAGAAATATCATGATAATAAGTGTAATTATACACTTATCACACGCCTAGGCATGTTTGAGGTGCGCCTTTAACTACTATAATTTAATAACCAATTTTTATGTTTGAAAATTAACTATTTCTCATTAAAGCAGACACATTTTAAATGAAGATTGAAGGAGTAGAAATATTTATGCTAGTAAAAATAGTTTATGTCTCAGGTGTTTATATGGCAGTGGCTTAAAGTGCTTTAATTGTGATATGTATTCTAATATTTTCTTTTTTGTTTTTTGTATCACTTTGAAATCTCAGAGTAGAAGATGGAGATGTTGTTGGAGCATGTATTGGTGTTTTGGGTCTCAAAGATATCGAAATAGAATTGGGCACGCCTCTCTCATTCCTATAAATTCTAGTCTTGGAAATGATTCTTCTACACCTGAAAGTCCAATGCAAGCTCCACTATTAATCACGCTTCCCTTTATTGTGCCTCTTTCATGTCTAGTGTCTTTCCTTCAACTTGAACCTCCTCCTTCATCTCTAGAATTAGGCGCCATATTCTATTTAGCTCTTGAAGATCAAGACAAGTCTGCAATTAGTGTATTAAGTTTATGTAAATAAGTGTTTCATTTGCTCCGATCAGAGGAGTGAACTCGGAATGATTCGGCATTTGCTTTGTACTATCTCTCACTTGTTCAGAGCAAAAAGACATAGCTTGTCAAAATGATTTGACATTTTCTTTTCCACTATATCATTACAAGCTCTAACTTTTGTCTTTCAATTGAGTTTATGATGTTACATATAGCTTCATCGTTTTATTTCCATCTTTATTATTTATACTTATATTAGTTTTACCTTTGAAGGTCTTAGTTTTACTGTATCGCTTAACTTTCATACTAGTTTTATGTTAGTATAACAATTTTATACAATTGTTTCACTGATTATACAGTTTCGTATATGTATAACAAGTTTTGAACATATGTTATACAAGGTTGAAGCCAAGTTTGATGTTGATGTGATGGTTGGTGAGCTAAAGAAGTCGTTATTAAATGTTGATGTTAGTAGAAATCTTGTTGAGATTGCAATTGCACTAAAAAATATAGTATAATGAACATTATACCAAAAAGCAAACTCGTATAATACGCATTATACCACCTCTAAAAAATATTTAGAATAGCCAACAACATTCACATCTGTAATTAAATAAGCATATAAACATATTTTATATATCAAAATATAAAAAGGTATAAAGTCTATTATAACAAAGTAAAATCGCAGCAAAACCATTACAACAACAAACAAACAGGTATAATGCATATTATTCCAAATAGAAAAAACGTATAAAGTCTATGATATAACCTACAACACCAAAATAAAGAGGTTTAATACATATTATACCAAATAAAAATAATGTATAATGTATATTATACCAAAACTAAATTACAACAAAACCATTACAGCAACAAAAGTAATGGTTTTGATAAACACTTCTCAGCCTTAGCAAAGTCTCAATAGAGCAAAATTAAGCTTTTAAATTTAAGCTCCTTTAGTGTAACCATTTCTTTTTCCCTTTTCGAGTATTGTTGTAGAAATGTTACCCTTAAACAATAAAGAACACATGTTAGATAAAGGGATCTGATAAATGTAACACTCACAACTAACAAACACTTCTGTATAAAAAATCACATAAAGTAAAAAATTAGCTTGCATGAAAACTTCAAAGCAAAAAATCAAACATGTTGTGTCTTTGCTATGCCACATTATCGATACATTAAATAAAAATATTCAGTTCCGTTATTTAACAAGCAAGTATGACCACAAGCGGACAACACACCAACCTAACCAAACATGTATAAACTGATACAAGAGCAAAACAAACATGTATAAAATGTATTATACCAAATAGAAAAAGTGTATAAAGTTTAACCATTCTCACTATATAACGATACTATCATATTCTGCTCAATAATTATATCATTACTAATTATCTCATCAATCGACATCATACTTGAATCATTTATCAAACTGATAAGTGTATAATTACCCTTATTATCATTATAATTTTAGACACTAAACACTATAGTTTAAGTCATTTTTATACTTCAAATAAAAGATTTCACGTGGTATGTAGTTGTTTTTAATGCAAATGCAGATACTACGTAAATCTTGAGAGTAAAATGATCTAAAATGGAATCTTACAAAAACAAGTGAAAAAGGTGCAAAAAGATACGTGGAACTTAAAGATTTGGCTTAGGATTGAAGCTGTCAAAGATCGGTGAAGTTGCAAGGAGAATTCTGAAGAAAAATGTAATTCACGGTCACAACAATCATTCGCAGTCGCGACTTGTTCTTCTTTAGAACAAAATTCTGCCAATCAAAGATTCATGATCGTGACATGTATATCGTGGTCGCTACTTGGACGATTTTCTGGTTTTATCTTCTTAACTACCAACTGCTAGATAAGCATGATCAACCACCATCAACTACCAATGAAAAGATACTTATCAAAAGTCAACCAATCATGAAAAGGTGCCTATCCATTGTGGATTAGATTGAAGCTTCTCAACCAATCATAATGAAGTGATGCAATCTTTCACCAATGGACGCAACTCTTCGTTTGGATAGATGCAACCCTTTGAACTCTATAAATAGGGCTTCAAGACCTCACAATTTCGTGCACCATTCAAGCAGAAAATGGGCATTAGAGTGCATGAGTGAAATATAGTGTGTGTATATATAGAGAATTCGCTACGTTCATAAGTGTTAGCGAGAAAATGTTTAAGTGATTCAAATCCTTGTTTCGATCACTAAATTTATCTATATTCTCGAGTGATTGTTGTATAGGTGTATTTGCAAATCACTTATCAATAAAAGTTTTCATTCTTCAATATTCGTTTATTCGATATTCGTAAAGAATAGCATCCTAGCGGAGATTCTGTACGGGCCGAGACCGAATTCAAAGTAGACGCGGGAATTGACGACTCCCATTAAAGAGTGGATACGGTTTGATCAACTTTAGCTTTCACTTGCATACCATACAACTTTTCTTTGCTTTCTGCTTATACTTTCTATTTCGAAGTTTATGATATGTCTATGTGTCATAATGCGTATTTCGTGTTAAGTCTTTTATGTTAATCAAGTTATATGCGTTCGAGTTAATTTTAAGAGTAGTTTCAGGGTTAACAATATCGTGTATAGTCACTGGAACTGTGATATAACATTGTTTAGTGAGCCAACATTTTTGGAATGGTAACTTGCCAAATGTGGCTATGTGAGAGCGACCCGTACTAAGCATAGTATTGACGTTGTCCAGGTTTATATAATCGTCTTAATTTGTTTGCACTAGGTTTAGAAAAGTCATTTCTTGTGTTGCTCTGCAGCTAATAATTGAACATCTGAGTATTTAGAACCGAGTCTGTCAGATTAGTTTAGTGAATCGTAACATCTTTGTTGAACTTGCATGCTTTCTTTGCTATCCTTATTTCGTAGGGAAAATCTATATATTTAGATTCTCTAATCTTTCATACCTATATTTACTCATTCTTCATTCTAACCCTCC
>CATIWQ010169504.1:0-15253 GCA_949673415.1 Euphorbia schlechtendalii | reverse complement strand
TCAAGCTCAAAAGAGATGGCAACGGAAAGCTGGTGAAGTATAAAGCTCGTCTAGTAGTAAAAGGATTTCAACAACAAAAGGGAATTGATTTCGATGAAATCTTTTCTCCGGTGGTTAAGATGACTTCTATTCGAGCGGTCTTAAGCTGGTAGCAAGCTTGAATCTTGAGCTTGAACAATTAGATGTGAAAACAGCATTCCTTCACGGTGACTTGGAAGAAGATATCTACATGGACCAACCAGAAGGTTTTGAAGTAAAAAGGAAAGAAAACCTGGTTTGTAAATTACAAAAGAGTCTGTACGGGCTAAAACAAGCACCCAGACAATGGTACAAGAAATTTAACTCTTTCATGAGTAGTCATGGTTACAAGAAAACTCAAGCAGATCCATGTATCTACTTTAGACGCTTCTTTGATAACAACTTTATCATATTGTTATCGTATGTCGATGACATGTTGATTGTGGGATAAGACATTTCTTCAATTCATCAATTGAAAGATCAGTTAGCGAAGTCCTTTAACATGAAGGACTTAGGACCGGCACAACAAATTTTGGGCATGAAGATTGTTCGTGATAGAAGAAACAAAAGGTTATGGCTATCACAAGAAAAATATGTTGAGCATGTGTTACAACGTTTCAACATGTTGAATGCTAAACAAGTTATCATTCCTCTTGCCAGTCATCTGAAGCTGAGTAAAGAATCTTGTCCATCAACTAAAGAAGAGAAGGAAGACATGAGAAAGATTCCATATTCCTCTGCTGTGGGGAGTCTGATGTATGCAATGGTTTGCACAAGGCCAGACATTGCACATGCTGTTGAAATTGTAAGCAGATTCCTAGATAATCAGGGAAGACAACACTGGGAAGCAGTGAAGTGGATTCTAAGATATTTGAAGGGAAGCGCGAAGAAGTGCTTGTGTTATGGAGGATCTAAACCAATCTTAGAAGGTTATGTTGATGCTGACATGGTGGGAGATCTCGATAATAGAAAGTCAACTTCGGGATACGTGTTTTCATATGCTAGGGGAGCGATTTCTTGGCAATCTAAATTACAAAAATGTGTTGCACTTTCTACGATCGAAGCAGAGTATATCTCAACCGCTGAAGCAGGAAAAGAAACGATTTGGTTGAAGAGATTCTTTGAAGAGTTGGGTCAAAAACAAGTTGACTGCATAGTATATTGCGATAGTCAAAGTGCAATAGATTTAAGCAAGAATACTAGGTATCACTCTCGGATAAAGCACACTGATATTCGATATCACTGGATACGAGAGCAACTAGAAAATGAAGTTTTTCATCTTGAGAAAATCCCAACTGAAGAGAACCCTTCAGATATGCTGACTAAAGTAATTCCTCGGGAAAAGTTTGAGACATGCAATGAGTTAATCGGTATGAGCTCCAACTAAGAGCTGACTTGATAACCCCATGGTCTGGAGGGGGAGAATTGATGGGTCCAGACAATGAATGAATGGACAACACTTGTAAATGTGAAGAGCCGCATTTTGTGATTGCTCAATTTTTGTTTTTCTTTTGTTCATACATGTAGTTGGCAGACAACCAATTGACATTTAATATGTTCATTATCAAATGTCAAATTGGTAGTTATAGGAATTGGCTATAAAAGTCCTTCTCCCGGTAATCCAAAATCATCCGAAAATTAAGAAAGAAGTATTAATTTCTATAAAAGAGTATTTTTTAGAGTTTCCTCTTGTAGAGTAATTTATTACCACAAGAGAGTAATTAGAGATGGGGAGTTGAGTAATTTTACCTTGTGAGTAAAATTAGGGTATTTCCAACTATCCTAAAATTATACCTCGAGTTTGGGTACACTTCAGAGAGCTTGTATTTTGTATTCCCATTATTTATTAGTGGAGTTATCGGTGCCCAGTGATTTTTTCCCTTTTAAGGGTTTCCACTTAAATCTCTGTGTCTCTTTATTATTTTATTTGTTTTACTATTGTTATTACAAATCTATTTTAATTAACACATATTACCCGGCTACCGAATTAATTATTCAGGATCTAACAATTCTTACATGTTTCTGTGAATTTTTCTATTAAAGGAAGGATAAGAGGGACAGGTACATTGGTTTATTATTCGTTCTTTGCTATTTTCTTTAATCCAGAGCACTGAATAGAATAGTTTCAATCAATTTAATTAGCTAGACGTGGTCTTTTATCTTTTTTTTATTGACAGTATATTTAAATATTTCAATTTGTATATATGTTCTTACTGACATTTTGAATGCTAAATTTCATCATGACAAAAAATTTAATATACTGCGTTTTAATTTATAAATTCAGTGATAATTTTTTCTGTCATATACTCTTTTTATGCTGTAAATAGAAGCTTAAGAAGCTGTAATCATAAAATGCATAAGCTTAAATACAATGAATTTATAGCTAGAGAGAACGAAAATATTCAGGATTTTTTCAAGTGGCATTTTCATTCTAACAAGTGAAAAAACATGCAACTTTTTGTGTAATAATATGTTTCCAATACATTGTAAGGTAATAATAATTAAGTTTATGTATGATTTTATTGATGGTAATGTTATCTTTTCCACATCGATAATCATTAACAATATGTTTGTAACTAAGAAAAGTGATTTCCTCCAATAAAAGTTCAATTTCATAAATTCATTTATTTTGTTTGAGTTCAACCTTTACAAAGACAAGAATTTTATTATCAAGAAAATATATGTACGGGTGTGCTCGCCACGAAGATTGATAAATTTTATTTCTAAGTGTTTTTTGTTTCTCTAAATTTTTATGCATGAATTAATTCTATTAGGGCCGCAATTAATAAGCCCAAAGCTCAGAAGTCTTCAAGATTGGGACACTGGGCTGTTACAATTTGATTCAGAGTCCAAAAAGCCCATAGGAACTGTTAAAAGCCCAAATCGTCAAATAAGTCCTCATTTCATTGGCTTGTTTGTTAAAATGGGACGTACCTTCCCCAAATCGTCAAATTGAGTTCTCTTTTGCCAATCTCGTAATCCCGGATAAGGATTCTCTAAATTATAAATTTATAAATATTAATCAATCTTAATCATTCATCCAGTATTAATAATTGAGATACAATTAAAATTCAAATGATTAAGATTACCAAATTTAGAGAATTCTTATCCGTTATCCCATAACAAAAACAAGAACAAATTTACAAAGTCTATGTTCTACAAGTTACAAATTATAAACATATAATTATACATGAGAGGAACCAGTTGCTTGAATACATAGTTGCAATACGGTTAAATGATAAAAACATGGAGGGAATTTGATGTTGACTTGGTGAACCAGACTCACTCCACTCATGCAAAAAAAATTTAGAAAATCACCGGAATTTGTTTTATTGTTAATTTTGTACACCTAAAATAATACTGGAGAATATGACCTAATTGAAGTTTTTAATTAGCAAGCAGCTTGGCTTTTTGGGTAGTTAGATTGTGCCATTTCATACTTGTGTTTGATAAATCTAACTTTTCTTTTTAATTTGAAAGATTGCCTTTAGACCTGTTTGCGGAGCCCGCTTCAACGGGCCGGGTTTGGACACTCGTTTTTTAAAAAAGCTAGGCCCGAACCCGAGCCCGAGCCCGTCGAAGCCCGAAGATTTATGGGCCGGACTTGGTTTTTATATAAATACCCAAGCCCCTGCCCGACAAACAATTTTATTTATTTATTATATATTTATGCATTAAATTTATAATTATTTTAAGTTCCTATATTTTATCCTATTAAATTTGTATACTTGATTACAATAAATGTTACTAAATATTAAAGATTTTATGTAAACAATGCAATTATATTAAAATTTAAACATATTTTGATTTACTTTATATTTTTTTAACTTAGTTTAATAAAAAAATTTATAACAAAAAAAATATTCATGGGCTTGGGCCGGGCTTGGGAATGACATTGTAAACCCGGCCCGAACCCGGCCCGAGCCCGAAGTTCTAAAGTTTGGGCTTGCGCCGGGCTTGGATTAGCTTTTTCTGTAAAAAAAACCCGCCAAGCCCGACCCGAACCCGGCCCGGCCCACCGACAAACAGGTCTACTTTATATTAGACATTATCCTGTAAAGAATCTATGGGCCCAGAGAGTGTTAGGCTCGATAACTTAAATGTGCATACAAATGGGGTTGAGCCCATCTAAGACAAAACTAATTAACTTGTGTCAAGGCCCAATCTACTTTACTTATATGATACTCATTATTCATGTTTATTATAGATGTGAGATAATCCCAACATCTCCAACAATCCGAATCTAATTCCTGATAAAAATAATAGAGCAAACATGAATTGAAATGTTAAAATCTTTAGGTGACTGTATACTCGATTTTCATTACATTTCTTACCTTATATAATGTATAATCAACCTATTTCAGCCACCTATACTTACAAATGGAAAAGAGCATTAATTGATTGTTAATGATTAACTAACCGGAATGAGTAAAAAATAAAATTGGTGCAGTTATTTGTGAATTCAATTCGCTTTTATGTCAATTTATTTTTAATAATGCAGTATAATTTTGGTTCAGTAAAATGAAAAATTCGGTTAACCGACCAAAAGTTTGATTATTATTTAATCTTTAATTGTATTTATACAAATTCGTTTAAGAATATAATCTATTATATGAAATCAAAGTAATTAATAATAATTTACAACTATGCAACACAATTTGCACGATTAGAGTTAAAATACCGAACAAAAAACATCTCACAAACATACTAAACTTGGAAACACAAGACAAACAAAGCATATGACAAGACCAACTAGAAAACAAAAACAATATAGCAATTTACATTTTCTTAATCCGAACTAACATTTTTGTTCCACGGCCATAAGAGTTTATATGTATGTCATAACATCAACCATCGTTATATATAAAAAACGATATTGCTTAAACAAGATAAATCTGCGTGTATACTATGAAAGATCAACAAATATCTTGTCTAATAGTCAATGAAGTCCAATTCAACGATAAAACCTGCAAGATTCTTTGAATTCGAGTATTAGTAAAATTGTTTTAGTTAATTTCAACAAACCATAAATTTAGGATTTAAGAACATTTTGAACTCTACAAACTATTAAAATTAAATCTCAACTACATTATGAAATATTATTTAAGTATTTATTTTTTGAAAACATTTAAATACATGCTTTTGTAAAGTTGAGTGTTGTTATTTAAAACGGAGTTTGTGTTTTCTATATTCACAAAAACATCATGAAAAAATATTTTGTTTGCTAAAATAATGATGTGTTAGAGAATATTTAAGTTAATTTGATATTCTAGTTATTTGCCATATTGTTTAGGCAGTAGACACTCTGTCTAACTTTCATATATCTTTATATTTTATTGTGATTTTTCAAATTACTTATCTTTTAACTATAAAAACATTTGTATTTTTATTTAGCAACTTGCAAAATTTCATTCAAAATGAACAATATATATCTTTGTTATTTGTTATGAAATGATGTAATATCACAAGCACTATTTACCTATCTTTTCAAACCACATATCCTGAGAAAAAATATTCATAGAACTCATTAAAAAAACTAAATAACATTACATGTTTTTTGTTATTTACCCTTATTAAAATAAAATTATGTGACTTGGTTATTAATTAACTACTATTTAATTTGGATAACTATAATTATCCTTAGGCGACTACGAGTATGCTAGCTACCCATCAACCTAGTTCAAATAATGTACTAAACTTTCTAAAGTATTTCTCAGACAATTGAATAAAAGCGTACAAAATTTTGTTTCAATGTCATGTATAATTTTTTTGGTGAGGAAGAGAAAAATCAAGATAATGATATTTTTGAAAAAGTAAATCATATTAAAGCACGTGATATTCATGTAGTAATATGGTACACCTTTACTTTGTTGAGATGATGACTAAGATTTTTTTTTTATTATTTTTCAAATTGTTGTTCCAATAAATTCCTCTAACGAATTTTTTATAAACATATTTTGGTTTTGAACAATATATTTTGATCTTTCATGCTATATTATAAGAAACTATATAACTTGTTTTTCAGAAATCAACTCTATTATATATAGAAAAAGTTTGAAAATGAAATTTTTTTATAAAAATAACTTAGAGAAAGTATAAACAAGCTAAAGTTGATGGAATTAATTATTTGATTTAAGCTGAGAAATTCTGGTGTATTTGCCTACATGGGTACAATTAGGTTATAAAGGCAAAGTTATGGATGCTCTACTGTAATTGCAAATGTCAGTTTATGTGGTTAGACTTAAAAGCAAGTGTGATTAGACTTGGCTTGACTTGATGCACATGTTGTTGTACTGACTTCTTAGAAAAGAAAAATACATCAACAACTCATAAAGTTAATTTAAAAAATCGGATGATATTTTGAATTTTTAAAAAGTTTCCTTTCTTAACTTGGAAAATATGCATCAATTTAGCCTCTCAATGTCACGTGTCAACTTCTGATTAAAAGGAGAAAAATAAAAAAAAATAATATCTTTGAAAAATCAAACCATACGTGGTGTTGAGGGGGCTAGTTGGTTCGAAATTGTCAACTTAAGAGAGGTATTTGAATATTTTGTAACTTTAGAATGATATCCGATTTTTTAAAACAAATTTAGGGGATCGTAATGCATTAAGTCAAGAATATATTAATGCATTGTTTTTCAATTTTTAGAGCAAAATCTGTTTTCAAGCAAATAATCTAACATAAATACAAACACTGCACACTTAAGAGTTGCAAAAGAAATGAAAAGGAACGGTTAGATTTGTTGGCCAAAACCATGTGGGTGGAAATAATTTATTACCTAATTTTGTTATTTAAAAGCTTGTTTTTTTACAAATATATTATTTAAAAGCTTGTTAGTTACATAAAGTTCAAAGTTTAAAACATATTTAAAATGTGTTTGGAAATAAACTAATTTAGATATAAATAATGCATGCATGGTCAAGAAGAACCCATGCGAGGAGTGGTATCTGGGCCATGCATACTGTTGCAATATAAGTAGTTGTAAGAGAAACAGAAAGGAAACTGAGAACATGAACTTCTATGTGATTTTGTAGTTATCCGACATTTGGTTATCAGTGATTAATACGTATTCTTTGGATTGCATTGCATATCCAACTTCAAACAAAAAAAAATATCAAATTTTAGTAAGATAATTCAAGGGATTATTGAAGATCGATAATTCTCTTCGTGATTAATCGAAACATACCAATTTTTCAAATGATATTATAATTATATCACGTATTGTGTGTTATTCGATTGATATTTTATGTACTAAAATTAAATACAACATACACCAAATAAGCATATAATAAACACATTAGGTATTCCCTAACTAAAAAGTGAATATGTCACACAAAATAGACAATTTCAGTGAATATATATTCAATAGGTAAAATATCAAAAGGATAGCGAGTCAATGAATAGGCCTCAAAAGGGTATTTATTCCCATCTCAAAATATGAAGTTGTTAACAATGTACTCCAAAATTGGTATAATATTATTCATTATTTTTATCAAAATTTTAATTCTTATAATTTAAATTAATATTTAAAATTTCTATATTATTTTATCAGTATTAAAATTATTTTATTTCATTTTAAAAAAATTATTATTGTTGAACCCAAGTTAATAATACTTCACGGTACTTAAAACGTTTTGGCTATAATAAACTGACCATAGTGAAATTAACTGAATACTAAGTATATTCTTAATCAATGAAGTTTACTTGAGTTTGTTCAAGGGAAAACAACTCAGTTTACTGAGTAATTAATTAAGTTACGGCTTAAAGTAAGAAAAACTGAGTTAAGCTTAGTATTACCTAGTTTATAAGATATTTACTCAGTTGTGCTGAGTTAGCTTTTTATGATAAAAGTTGAGTTACTTTGACACTTAGAGAATTAAATGACACATATGCTACTAATGGTTTATGTGAGAAACGAAATATCCCTTTGATGCTTTTTAGGGGAGAAGACGCTGAAAGTAAAGAAGATATTTCAGTGATCCTCACAAATAAAATGTGTCAGTACGAAATGTTGAAGATTTCTCACTAAAGTCAAAAGTAAAATGAATCCTTTGACATACGCCGCTTCTCAGTGTCTTTGCAAAACTCTGCAATGTCAGCAAAGTCAACCATTCACAGGAATTGCACGTTACAATTCGTGCGCCTCTCTATCAGACTAGATTGCTTGAAGGAAACGAGTTTTTGACTCATTAGATTAACGGATTAATCTCGTGCTTCAACGTTCGAAATCTCTTTCTCTAAACATCCTGAAATTTATCTATAATGGGAAAAGTCGAAAGATTTGAAAAGAAGAGATATTGAAGAACTATCAAGATGAGAAGTTTGCAGTGACTAATTCCAAGACCTTCAACTATAAATAGAAGACTGAAGCAGACGTTCAAACTTAGTGAATCACTTCGAATTTCTAAAAGAGCCGAAACTCAGTTCAAATACTCCCAGCTTTCAGAAATTTTCAAATCAAGCAATCAGCAAACACAAACTAAATCTATTTGTAATAGAGAGAATAGTACCTCAGATTTAACATTGTAAAGGATTCAATGTTTCTATAAGTTGAATTGCTTTGTTCGCATTTTCTTTGATAAATCTGAGTGTCAGTTTAGGATGAGTACCTAAATTGAGTTTGAGAGGTAGTTAGAAAGGAATGTACTTTCTGTAATCTCGTTTACCCGTTGTAAAGGCTTCTTCGCCTAAGGAAGGAATGAATCACTAGTGGATTAAAGCTCAGAAAGGAATCAAGGGACTGGAGATAGGCTAGGGGCCGAACTAGGATAAATCTCAAGTGTAAAAGTTCTAACCTTACTTGTTTGCCTTTATCACGCCTAATCTCATTCATCATTCTTTCTATTTTATCAATTTTGCTTGAAAACCAATCCGAGCTGAGTAAAGTATTCAGCAGCGTTTAAAGATTAACTGTGCCATCAAAGTTGAGCAGTTTATAGTTTTTAGACTCAGCTCAGCACGATAAACTAAGCACGCATCTAAAACCATAACTTGGTAAAAGAATTTTTACAAACACAAAAAAGAAACCAAGAACTGCATTCACCCCTCCCCTCCTCTGTTGTTATTTTAAACCGTTTAGGACCAACAATTATTACTTTTACGTTTATGATTTTAAAATTTTAAAATGAAATCAAAAGTTCATGGTTAGAGCAAGAACACTATAGTTACTTCAAATTATAAAGTAAAACAGAGTTGGAGTAGAATATGAATTCAAAGGATTGGAGATGCGTTTTTTCCTCTTTTAGTAAAATATTGTATTCAAGCTTCATAAAAATATAAAACAGTTGTCACGAGAGTCACAATTTTTACGAACAGCGTAATTAAAAGAAAATTCAACATTAAGTTATACATTACTTGAACATAACTTCGTTAGGTAGAAAAATGATATTAGGTTATGCTGTAGTACTTGTTATCAGCAAACGTATTTAAAAATAAAGTTGTCTACATTATACTAAAGTTATAGCTATGTCTTATATATTGTTATAAATTTTTGGGCTCAATAGGTATACCATATAATATAAAAGCCTCTAAAATATGGAAATAAAGGGTTTAAATGTTGACAACCTATTTGTTAATTAAATTTAACATACAGCGGAATTATTCATATTTTTTTCACATAAAAAAATAACTTTGTGATTTCGACAATGAAAATTATGTAACAATTTAGGTTCTCTTGCTCAAAAGCTGATATCATATATATATATATATATATATATATAAAAACTAATAAATATTATTGGCTATAAGTTGTTTTTTTTTTTGCAAAAGTTCAATTTGTTATTGGCGAAGTATGGTATGATATTGGCATAAAAATATTGATCTATCTAGACCTAATCCACTCCACAAAAATAACGCACTATTAAATTCTAGTCCGTCAATCAAAAAATTATTAAATTTTGAATATGTTAATAATATGCATTCGGGTTAAACTAAGCTTGGGTCTTCATGTAAAAATCAAATTCAACATGTGACATGTTCACACTCCGGCGGACTTGATCAGACTAGACTTATATTAATATATGTTGGTTCAAATTCAACCCATTTACGTCGGGACAGACCCACTCTTGAGTAGGTAAAGATAGGGGTGTGCATTCAGTCGAAACCGAATCGAATTTTACCGAATCGAATTAATCGAAAACCAAATAAGGAAAATATTATTAACCGAACCAAACCAAATAAGATTCAAAACCGAATTAACCAAACGGAAATAAATTATTCGGTTTGGTTAAAAACCGAATTAAACCAAAATTTTAAATTAATTAACAAAAATTTCAAATTCTAACATTTAAAATACAAAATGCACATCCAATATAAGTATTACAATGAAATAAATGATTTACTAGAGACATATAAAAGAATAAAAGTACATTTTTTATAAGAGGAATAAGGGTGTGATATTAAAATAAAATTTTATTATATATGTATATGTATTTCGGTTCGGTTCGGTTATTATGATTTTTTCTACACAAAAATCGAACCGAACCGAATAACTTAAATATCAACATTTTACAAACCGAACCAAACCAAACTTTTAAATTAACCAAATCAAATTAATATTTCAATTAATTCGGTTCGGTAATCGGAGACAACGAGATGAAGATGAGCCAAGCTATGGTATGAAAATGGACCATAAATAAAAAATCCACGAAACATAAGGCAGAGGCACCACCCAATCCACCTCATTCCTTAATTTCAAGTTTTAGAGTTAAAGTTAGAGCAGTCTTTGACAGCCATTGAGATTCTGATATTGATGGGGGCCCACACCCCCATGTGCTTTCCCCATCATTCACAGCTGCTTTTCTCCTGCTCTCCCTATCCCTTCCTCTTCCTCTACATTCTCTTCTTCCCCCTTTTCTCCTCCTCCATTTCCCCTTTCTTACATTCATTTTTACTCTCTTCTGAACCTTTCAAGATGAAGAAGAGAGCCCATCTCCTCTCAAGTTTCAATCTTTTCCTCATTCTGCATTCTGGGTTTCCTTCGTTTTTTGGTTTCGTTTCTTCCCAAAGTGAAGACGCTGCTGTTATGCTCTCTCTCAAGAAAACCCTCAATGCGCCTGATTCTCTTGGCTGGTCCGACCCGGATCCCTGCAACTGGAGCCACGTTGTCTGTGATGAGCGGAAGCGGGTCACCCGGATCCAAGTTGGGCGGCAGAATCTTAAAGGTACACTTCCTTCTAATCTTCGGAATCTTACTGGACTTGAACGCTTAGAGCTTCAATGGAACGATATTGGTGGTCCTTTGCCTAGTTTGAGCGGGTTAGCTTCGCTTCAAGTTGTAATGCTAACTGGGAATCGGTTCACTTCTTTTCCTAGTGATTTCTTTACTGGTTTGTCTTCACTTCAAGCTGTAGAAATTGATAATAACCCTTTTGATTCGTGGGTTATCCCCGAAAGTGTTAGAAATGCCTCTGCTTTGCAGAATTTTTCTGCAAATTCAGCTAATATTACCGGGTCGATACCGGATTTTTTCGGGGCGGATGCTTTTCCGGGTCTGACTATTCTGCATTTAGCCTTTAATGAGCTTGAAGGTGGTTTGCCTGCTAGCTTTTCTGGTTCACAAATTCAATCGTTGTGGCTCAATGGCCAGAAAAGCAAAGCCAAGCTCACTGGCACTGTTGATGTTATACAGAATATGACTCTGTTGAAGGAAATCTGGTTGCATTCTAACGGGTTTTCGGGTCCTTTACCGGATTTTTCGGGTTTGAATGATTTGGAAGTGTTGAGTATAAGGGATAATTCATTCACTGGTCCAATTCCTGTGTCATTGATGAATCTTGAGTCATTAACTGTAGTGAATTTGACAAATAACCTTTTCCAAGGGCCAGTTCCTGTGTTTAAGAAGTCCGTTTCAGTGGATTTAACCAAAGATTCAAACAGCTTTTGTTTGCCAAATCCTGGCGATTGTGATTCCAGAGTTAACACTTTGCTTCGGATTCTTAAAGATTTCGGTTATCCTCAAAGGCTGGCTGAGAGTTGGAAAGGAAACGATCCGTGTGCTGATTGGATCGGAATCGCTTGCACTGAAGAAAACATCACTGTCGTCAATTTACAGAAGATGGGTCTTTCAGGAATCATTTCTCCCGAGTTTGCTTCGCTTAAATCGCTACAAAGACTGGTTCTTGACAACAACAACCTCACGGGTTCAATTCCTCAGGAGCTTTCGACTCTGCCCGCGTTAAAAACCCTAGAAGTTTCAAACAACCAACTTTCCGGGAAAATCCCCGCTTTCAAAAGTACCGTGGTTGTAAATACCAACGGAAATCCAAACATCGGAAAGGAAATCAACAGCTCCATGTCTCCAGGGTCAGCATCAGCATCTCCACCGGCGAATCCCGGAACTAGCTCCGGAAATGGCCGGAAAAAATCCTCCCCAATCGGAGTAATCCTATTCTCCGTAATCGGGGGTATATTTGTAATATCCTTGATCGGTTTGGCAGTTTTCTGCGTCTACAAGAAACAAAAGAGGCTCAGCAGAGTGCAAAGCCCTAACGCAATGGTGATCCATCCCCACCACTCGGGACCGGACAACGAGAGCGTGAAAATCACAGTGGCCGGCTCGAGCGTCAGCGTCGGCGCCCTAAGCGAGGCCCACACGATCCCCGCGAGCGATAACGGCGGCGACGTTCAAATGGTCGAGGCGGGAAACATGGTCATCTCGATCCAAGTGCTGCGCAACGTGACGAACAACTTCAGCGACGAGAGTATACTAGGGCAGGGCGGTTTCGGGGTGGTCTACAAAGGCGAGTTACACGACGGCACAAAAATCGCCGTGAAGAGGATGGTGTCCGGCGGGGTCATAAGCGGGAAAGGACTCGCTGAGTTTCAGTCCGAGATTGCGGTTTTGACCAAGGTCAGGCACAGGCATTTAGTCGCGCTTCTCGGGTATTGCCTGGATGGCAACGAGAAGCTTCTCGTGTACGAGTATATGCCGCAGGGGACGCTTAGTAGGCATTTGTTCAACTGGGCTGAAGAAGGGCTCAAACCGTTGGAGTGGAAAAAGAGGTTGACCATCGCGTTGGATGTTGCTAGGGGTGTCGAGTATTTGCACGGCTTGGCGCATCAAAGTTTTATACACCGGGACTTGAAGCCCTCGAATATTCTTCTCGGGGACGATATGAGGGCCAAGGTCGCGGATTTCGGGCTCGTGCGCCTCGCGCCTGAGGGCAAAGGCTCGATCCAAACTCGAATCGCCGGAACTTTTGGGTACTTGGCACCCGAATATGCAGGTAATCTTTGTTCGAGTCATTTGATTTGCTCCCTCAGGGTCGGTTTGAGATTGTTTTTGTTGTTCTGAAAAGTTCCAATTTTTAAGCTTTTCCTGTGATAGCAGATTTTGGGATTCATACAAACCCTAATTAATTCGTAATCTTTATGAGCCTGTTTATGATTTTTTTCCTAGCTACGGTCCCGAAAAGCTCCACTCACAAGATTTTCATAAATAAAAATTTTGATCTTAGACAAAAGATTTTGACTCTTAATAATATTTAACTCCCTTAATGAGATATTTTTTCTAAAATTCAGATGTTGATATTTTTGCAGTTACGGGTAGAGTGACGACCAAAGTTGACGTGTTCAGTTTCGGGGTGATACTAATGGAGATCATAACAGGCAGAAAAGCGCTCGACGAGACCCAACCCGAAGAAAGCATGCATCTCGTAACATGGTTCCGCCGAATGCACCTCAACAAGGACACCTTCCGGAAGGCCATTGATCCAACGATCGACATCGACGAGGAAACGCTAGTGAGCATTAGCACCGTCGCTGAGCTGGCGGGCCACTGCTGCGCCAGGGAGCCATATCAGCGACCCGACATGGGGCACGCGGTAAATGTGCTGTCCTCACTAGTGGAGCTTTGGAAACCGACCGAGCAAAACCCGGACGATATATATGGCATTGATCTCGATATGTCTTTGCCGCAAGTACTTGAAAAATGGCAGAAATTTGAAGGGAGAAGTAACATGGAGAGTTCGTCATCTTCGTATCTCCCGAGCTTGGATAATACGCAGACGAGTATACCGACGGTTCCTTGTGGGTTTGCCGAATCGTTTACTTCGGCAGATGGAAGATAGAAGGATTGTTGTAAATTATGTGGCTTTGTATGTTATTTTTTTGTTTTAGGAAGTTTTTGTGTTTTATCCCACTTCTGGAATTGTTCTTGGGTTTAATGTTTGGATTTCTTGGCTTGCATTAGAGTTTTCAAAATGCAACACGAGCAGAAGATTTTTTTTCAGTTATCTTTCTATTATATGTTCCAACCATGAAAAGGATAAACTGAATGAATGATTAAGATTAACTGAAATTTACTATGTCCCGTGCAGAAACTTTGGTAAAACATAAATGGGAATTGGGATTGATTGCATATAATTTTGTGAGGAAGCTTTAAGGGGAATGATTAGATGATAAAAAAAAAAAGAATGAAAAGGAATGATTACAGATTGGCAATCATCTCAGTGACTCGGACTCCATAACTGTTTTTTCCTTTTTATTTTATGAAGAGAAAAAGGAAGTATAAAATCTATCTGTGACAGAACTTTGTGTTTGTGGCATTTCTTTCTCGCTTTTCATTATCCAAAACCAAAAATGGTCCATCCTATATTCCTAATTATTTGGCTGAGGCTCCATCATACTTTCTCCTACGCCATTTGCTTTCTGTCCAATCAAAATGCTCTGTAAAGCTCTTTACAAGTATCATCATGTCTATTATAATTAGGCTAATTTTACTGTAATTTTTCAAACTGTTTTTCTAAAAAATTTTATTTTTAAGTTTAACCTTTAAGTTGGAGAGTTGATTTTGGAAAAAACAAGTCGGACAATTCCTAATTAAATAATATGAAGGATCAAAATATCTTGTTAAAAAGTGAAATATAAAATTTTATAACCAATTTATGAGATCAATTTATTGGAATAACAGCTTGAAAAATAATATTAAAAAGACTCTTAATACGAACAAATTTGAATTTTTTTTTCAAACTTTTACACTTTGCAATAATTATTATATGGGGATCCAATTTCCCGACTCTATAATTTATACAGTTAAGTCTTACCCGAATTTTTGCTTTCAAAAATTTGAAAGTATTAGGGAAAATGGACCCAAAAAATGCTACTTAAAAAAAATTGTAAACATGAAATGTTGGGTTAAGAAATAAGTCGGTAAAAGGCACATGTTTAACCATCATGAAATCGGGACTGACAGTCCATTTTTCAATCTGTACTGAAAACTGGACTGTCAGT
>CATIWQ010169493.1:0-11537 GCA_949673415.1 Euphorbia schlechtendalii | reverse complement strand
TATTTCATGTGTTGCTCTGCGACGAATCATTGAACATCTGAGTGTGTTGAATCGGGTTTGTTAGATTAGTATAGTGCATCGCAACATCTTTGTTGAACTTGGATGTTTTCTTTGCTATACTTGTTCGTAGTGAAAATCTATAAATTTAGAGTCTCTCATCTATTACATCTATATTTACTCAACTTTTCATTATGATCTTCCCTTTCCAAAAATCTCAAAACTATTTTTATTTTCCTTTACTTTGTCTTTCCTTGTTGATCCTTAGATGTAGTCCTTCCCTGTGGGTTCGATATCTTTTAAAACTACATTGCAACTATATACTTGCAGTTATCATTATTTTTCTATATGATAAGGGGTATTGACAACACTTACATTTTTCGTGAACAAATTTTTTGGCATTATTATTGAGAATAAGTCTTACTAACCGAGTATAGCCAAGTCTCACGAACATCGTTTTTAAACCATAAAGATATTAAACTTATTAGTGGAAAAGTGGCGAACACCTAGGTTACCTAATAATGCCTTGAGAGAAATTAATCAAAGTGTGCTTTTTTTGTCCTTTATACTTTATACTATGCTTAAGAAAAGGTAATATTCGAGTATGCATATAGCGCTTATATGAAGATGTGATTCGGTTGACTCTCCATTAAGAACAAATGTATGCATCTAAGATATATAAATTGCACATTACTAATTTGTGGGAAATTTCAAACTTCTTCTTGAAATCTTTTGCAATGTGGAATGTGGTACTCACTACAATAGTCTTTCACCAAATAAGGTACGAACTTGTTTACCAAATTTATACTCTTCTATTGAATTTACCTTGAGGACAAGGCAAAAGTTAAGTGTGGGGGTATGATAAGTGTATAATTACACTTATTATCATATTAATTTTATACATTAAACACTGGAGTTTTAGTCATTTTTATACTTCATATAAAAGATTTCAAGTGGTATGTAGTTGTTTTTTATGCAAAATGCAGATACTAAGTAAATCTTGGGAGTAAAATAAGCTAAAGTGGAATTCTATGAAAAAAGAGTGAAAAAGGTGCAAAAAGATGCGTGAAACTTAAAGATTTGGCTTAGGATCGAAGCCGTCGAAGATCGATGAAGTTACAAGAAGAATTCTGATAAAACTCAATTCATGGTCGTAACAATCATTCACGATCACGACTTGTTTACTTCAGAAATAGAAGATTGCCAATCAAAGAATCACGATCGCGGCATGTGTATCGCGGTCAAGACATGGACGATTTTCTAGTATTATCTTTTTAACTAACAACCGCCAGATAAGCATGATCAACCGCCATCAATCGCCATCAACTACTAACGAATAGACACCTATCAGAAGTCAACCAATCATGAAAAGGTTCTTATCCATTGTGGATTATACCAAAGCTTCTCAACCAATCACAATGAGGAGATGCAATCTTTCACCAATGGACACAACCCTTCGTTTGGATAGACGCAACCCTTCAAACTCTATAAATAGGGTTCTAATCCTCTTTAATTTCATGCAGCACCAGAGAGGAGAATATTAGAGTGCAATTAGACAGAGATATAGTGTGTATAGATAGAGAGTTCACTACGTTCTTAAGTGTTAGTGAGAAAATGTTTAAGTGATTCGAATCCTTGTTTCGATCACTAGATTTCTCTATATTCTTGAGCGATTGTTGGATAAGTGTACTTGCAAATCACTTATCAATAAAAGTTTTCATTCTTCAATATTCATTTGTTCGATATTCACAAAGAATACCATCTTAGCAGAGGTTCTGTACGGGCTGAGATTGAATTCAAAGCAGACGCAGGAATTGCGGGAATTGATGACTCCCATTAAAGAGTGGATACGATTTGATCAACTTTAGCTTTCACTTGCATACCTTACAACTTTGCTTTGCTTTCTACTTATACTTTCTATTTTGAAGTTTATGATATGTCTATATGTCATAATACGTATTTCGTGTTAAGTCTTTCATGTTAATCAAGTTATATGCATTGGAGTTAATTTTAAGAGTAGTTTTGGGGTTAACAATATCGTGTACAATCACTAGATCTGTAATATAAGTGAGCCAACATTTTTGGAATGTTAACTTGCTAAATGTGGCTATGTGAGAGTGACCCGTACTAAGCATAGTATTGATGTTGTCCAGGTTAATATGATAGTCTTAATTCATTTACGCTAGATTTAGAAAAGTCATTTCATGTGTTGCTGTGTGGTGAATAATTAAACATCTGAGTATTTAGAACCGAGTCTGTTAGATTAGTGTAGTGAATTGTAACATCTTTGTTGAACTTTCATGCTTTCTCTGCTATCCTTATTTCATAGGGAAAATCTATATATTTAGGTTCTCTAATCTTTCATACTTATATTTACTCATTTTTCATTCTAACCCTTCTTTCCAAAAACTTTACCTTATTATATTTTGTTTTCCTTATTTTATCTTCCTTGTTGATCTTTAGAGCTAGCACTTCCCTATGGGATCGATATCTTTTAAAACTACATCTCAACTGTATACTTGCAGTTATCATCATTTTTCTATTTGATAAGAGGTACTGACAACACCTATATTTTTTGTGAACAAGTTTTTGGTACCATTGATATATAGCCGAATCTTGTGAACAAACTATTAAACTTATCATTAGAAATGTGGCAAACACATCTCAACAAGGATCAAAGAAGGCCAAAGAAGATTTTGAAAATGTTGGCACTACTAAGGAAGTGCTGAATGCTGAAACCAAACTAAAATGACAACCATAATTAGGCCTAAGAGAGAATTACAAATAGTGAGCGATGAGGATGATGATGACATTGAGGTCATCAAGTAGGAAGAATATGATCATCCCGAAGAGATTTTCAAATCCTCTCTTCGTAGTCAACAAACTAATCTACCTTCATTTCAACCTAGGTTGCTTGAGGCAGATCCATCCTTGGATCAATCAGCCAACCCACCTGTATCTAAATCTCCATTCCATTCTTCTTTTATAAATCCTACCCCTATTTTAATTCTAGATCCTACTTCTTCTCTTGTACATAATTTTACTATAAATTTTATAGTAAATTCCCCATTTCATACTTCTTCTCCAACACTTTCCCAAGAAAAGACCCACCCTTCTTCAACACCTCCTCAATTTCAAACCAATATCATTCCTTCTCCTGTAAAATATAAACCATCTTCTACTTCTACTATAGAAACTTTAGAAATTCCTAGAACCTCTTCTTCAACACCAAACCTTTCTTTGCAACCAGCCTCAATACCATTTATCCCTCTGATTAAGGAAGTCCTTCACACTGAGAACTATGCTTAGGAGGGAACAGCAAAAGTTCGTGCTACCAATATAACCGAGGAAGCAACACCATCTAACAATAAGCCAATCTAAGAGGATATAGTTGATACATCCATTTAGGCTTAGATTAGAGAGCTAGCAAGGGCTTAGTTCCCAGCTCTCAAAACTAACGTTGAATTGGATGGGGTGATTAACCAAGTGCTATTGACTAAAGAATTGATGAACTTGTCCAAGCGGAAGAAGAACAATATTATAGAATTTGATGAACACTCCAACACCCTCATGGAAGTTTGTTTTCCATTAGGAATCATATGGTGAAAGAGAGTGCAAAGAGCCATGTAGACAAGATGGCGTTGATCTTGATCGGGTTGACGAATTCTGCAACTCAGTTCAACTCAACATAGTAGTGTAATCTATTCTAACTTCAATTGTCATTGCAAATGCAGTGGAAGTTAAAGTAAAGAGTAGCATTGACACCACTTCAAAATAGCTGAGTAGTCTCAATGCCACTTTGGCAATATAGACTACATAATTCCACAAGTTTGGCAAGGAGCAAGCTAAAATAAAGACAAGCACAGACAAGCAGCTTAGTCAACTTTCCAAGAAGTTGGATACCAATAAATACTTATCTCACAGCATGTGCAACATGATGGAGAAGATGTTAATGATGATGATCGCATATGAGAGAAAAGTAGATAATGTTGTAAAGAAAGTAGATGAAGTAGTCAAGAAGTGGATAAACATGTGCTCAACATAGATGTGCTGAGTGATAAACTCGACTTAGCTTGCGTTGTCATGAAGTCAAATAATAAAGATGCTGTGAAGAAATCTCAAAAAGCATTGATAGAAGCCATGGGTAAACTTTTTCCAAAGCCAATACGAGTCAGTCAACCCTAGTAATGGCCTCACTGTCCAAAAAAAACTAAATACCCTGGTGGACAAAAACAATGAGCTTCAACTCAACCTACAACGATTGGTGGAGACCAGAGAGCAAGACGCAAATGACATAGATTACATAGCTAAAACTAATAATCTAATGTATCCAAGGATTGTTGAGATGGAGGTTAAGTTGAAGATCGCATTATCAGTAATTGATTTTAGAGGTCTTCTACAATGCTTTCAATATTTTTTGCCTACCAAGGATTCGATGACATTTCTCATCTCACTAGGTGTCATCATATGCTGCTACAAGAGCTTAATGAGCAAGAGGTTCGTTCTATACAAGGAAAAGAGTAGTTAGAAATTGTACTATCGCCATCTATCATAGGAAAGTAGGAGGATTTTCAAACTGCTTTTTACACCTTTAATGTCTGCCTTAATCAGATTATGATGGAGCAAATAACAAAGGGGGAGAAAGTAGCAACAGATAACCTAAACTTGGCTTCCCATCCGGGAACCTTTAGGCTCAGTGTTCCATACCTCTATGGAAACTGATAATTTTAGATGATCAAATGGGCTTTCTAGCAAAAGCGTATGATCTCCAGATACTTAGAATGTCACGTGCCTGTGACTTGATCCGATTCTGCAGTAGTAACCAATACAATACACTCCTTTCATCAAGTTAAGTACCATCTAGTTTATTGAGCTTAGATTAAGTGTTAGCTTATGTAATAGCCGTAGCTATCCTAGAATTAGACTTGTTCACGAAGAACACTCGCCATAATGTATCAAGATTAACTAGAAACTCATTCTATCAATCTTATACCATGATCAGAGGTTTATGAGTGTGTCTCTTCAACAAGAGGCCCTAAGGTACATCTCCCATTATATGACTATATCAAGAGAGATGGATCCCATCTTGACTACTTAGCTTACCAACATGTGATCATCTCTATACCCGTAATCACCTGTATCATCCTAATCGCTAGGGTATGAATAAGTATGACCCAAAGTATAACAACTCCTATAAAAGGTAACTAGTATCTAAGGTCTGAGGATACTTGTACTGCTACTGCAATAAGACATGACACCAACACATGGATAAAGTTATTTCCGAGTATCTGTCTCATAGTGATCTCCAATGTATTACCCAAATACATTCATGTGTTAACTCAAGGTACCACCTTCAAATCATGAGATCGGCTACTTGGATCTAATATAAGGAGTAAGCCTACACATGCTAGTCTGTCTGCTTCATTGATGTCCAGTCTTAATGAAACTATGACTAGGGAAATTTAGACTATTCATAGTAACACATATGTGAAGTTCTCACACCACATAACTTCCACAATGTCCTTGCAATTTTACACTATGAAGTAGTCACAAACTTTGTCTTATCAGTGGCATATATATAACACCACATATATATGATACTAGCGAGATACATAAATTAACAAAAGCACTGATAAATAACAAAAATGTCTTTATTATTATTAATAATAATACGAAACCGTTAGTACATTATAACTAATTAAGATATATCGTCCTAATTTCCTCTAGGGCATACACCATGTCTAACAATCTCCCACTTGCAATAAAACCAATTGCCCATGTGCTTCATGCCATAATCATTAACATGTTGGTCATGTTTAACCTGAGTCAATGGCTTTAATAGCCCATCTACTAGATTCTGTTCCATTGGGATGTATTCTAAGCTTATATCCTTTCTCGCTATTATCTCTTTAATGAGATGGTATTTTCTGAGTACATGTCCATTTCTCTTACAAGACCGTGGTTCCTTTACCTGAGCAATAGCCCCATTATTATCGTAATAGATCGCTATTAGATTTACAATGCTGGAAACCACACTGAGATCACCAATAAATCCCTTAAACTAGATAGCTTGCTTAGCTGCTTTTAAAGTAGCTATATACTCAGATTCTATGGTTGGATCGGCAGTCGTATCCTGTTTGAAACTTTTCCAAACAATTACCCCTCCATTTAACATAAATACATATTCTGATTGGGACTTATAATCATCCCTATCAGACTAAAAACTCAGGTCAGTGTATCCCTTCACAGAGAGATCACATTCTCCATATATCAAAAACATATCCTTAGTTCTACGTAAGTACTTAAGGATAGTTTTAATGGCTATACAGTGCTTCTCATCTGGGTCAGATTGAAATCTCCTCCTGACACTCAATCCATGTGAGATGTTAGGCCGAGTGCACATCATATCATACATGATGGATCCTATCATTGAGGTATAAAAGGTTAATCCCGTGAGACATTGCGAGATAAACCTTTCTTGACTGCTCAAGGTTAAATCTAGCCTAAACCTTGTCTATGTATGCACTTTGTGAAAGACCTAGTAAGCTGCTTCTCCAAGGACTTTTATGTCGAATTTCTTTGATAACCATAACTTAACTATCTGAAGAAAAGGATAACATCATTTCCTATTAGTACTATGTCATCGATATATAATACAAGGAAAATGATTGCACTCTCACTGGCCTTCTTAAATACACAGGGCTCATTAACATTTAACACCAAACCAATTTCTTAGATTGTCTCGTTAAACCTAATATTCCAACTCCTTGTTTCTTTCTTAAGTTCATAAATGGACTTCTACAACTTGTATACTTTCGAGGCATCCTTGGATGTAAAACCCTCAAGTTGTGCCATATATACATCCCTATCTAGATTCCCATTTAAGGAATGCCTTTTTCACATCCATCTGCCAAATCTCATAATCATAAGAGTGGCGATGGCAAGGAGTATCCTGATAAACTTTAGCATGGCCACAGGTGAAAAGGTTTCATCATAGTTAATGCCTTCTTTTTTATTGTAACCTTTTGCAACCAGCCTTGCTTTATAGGTATTTATATTACCATCCATGTCATTTTTCTTCTTGAAAACTCACTTACATCTAATGGGCTTAATCCCACTTAGTGCATCCATCAAGTTCCAAACTTGATTTTTGTAGAGTCCACCCCTGACCTTATGGCTGCAAACCATTTGTCAGACTCTGAGCCTTCCATTGCCTCCTTTTAAGTCTTAGGCTCAT
Source organism: Euphorbia schlechtendalii (assembly GCA_949673415.1). Lineage (NCBI taxonomy): Eukaryota > Viridiplantae > Streptophyta > Magnoliopsida > Malpighiales > Euphorbiaceae > Euphorbia > Euphorbia schlechtendalii. The sequence goes on along the minus strand of CATIWQ010169493.1, from coordinate 4,303 downwards.
CATCTTCCATAAAGAAGAGATGTTTATCATTAATGATGAGAAACCTATATCGCTCGGGAGCGATTGCAGCCCAACCTAACCTACGCAATTTTAGTGTTATAATAGGTTTTTCCATATTTACACTTTCTTGTGTAACAAGTGTAGGAACAATTAGTTGATTATCTATTTGATCTTATTGAGTATCTAACTCAAGATTGCTCCCACTAGCTTTCACAAGTATATGCTCCTTCTCGAGGAATTGAGCATTTATAGAAACAAGTGTCTTTTGTTCATTGGGATCATAAAAGGTATAACCCATAGTCTCCTTAGGGTAACCTACAAATAGACACCTGTTAGACTTAGCACCCAACTTATCTGAACTTATCCTCTTTACATAAGTAAGACATCCCCAAACTCTCAAGTGAGAAAGAGTTTTTTTCTTACCATATCACAATTTGTATGGTGTTTGATCAACTGATTTCGAGGGTACTTTATTTAGAATATAAACTGCACTCTCAAGTGCATAACCCCAAAAGGATATGCTGAGTTCTGCTTGGCTCATCATGGACCAAACCATATTAAGTAGGGTTCGTTTTCTCCTTTCTGACACTCCATTGTGTTGGTTTGTATAAGGAGGTGTCCACCAGGATAAAATACCATTATCCCTTAGATAATCCTGAAACTCTTTGCTTAAGTATTCACCACCTCGATCAGATCAAAGGGTCTTAATACTTTTCCCAAGCTATTTCTCTACTTCGGTTCTAAACTCTTTGAATTCATCAAAACTTTTATACTTGTGCCCCATAAGATACAGGTAACCATATCACGAGTAATTGTCAATAAAGGTTATGAAGTAGACAAAACCCTCATGTGTCTTAACACTCATTGGACTACATACATCGAAATATATTATTTCCAATGTACTAGTGGCACATTGATCATTTCCTTTGAAAGGTTTCTTAGTCATCTTTCCCTTTAAATAAGGTTCGCATGCCCCATAGGATTCCCATTCCATTGGGCCCAAGTCACCACATTTGTGTAACTTAGTTAAGGGAGTCTCATTTATATGCCTAGACGACAATGCCATAAGTATGAGGATTTCTCATTATCTAATCTCAATTTCTTAATAATGTTGATACATAGAATTTCAATTTTAGTATAATTTCAGTTTGCAATGGCTAATTCCAAGACATTCAACTATAAATAGAAGATTGGAGTAGACGTTCAAACTTGGTGAATCACCTCGAATTTCTATAAGAGCTAAAACTCTATTCAATTGCTTCTAGCTTCAAGAAATTCCAAATCAAGCAATCATCAAACAATGAAATTCCATATATGCTTGTAATAGAGAGAAAATCACTTTAGATTTAACATTGTAAAGGATTCAACATTTTATATGTTGAATTCCTCTGTTCGCATTTCTTTTAGAAATCTGAGTGACGGTTTGGGAAGGGTACCCAAATTATGGATTGAGAGGTAGTTAGAAAGAAAGGTACTTTTGTAATTGCGTTTACCCACTGTGAAGGCTTCTCTGCCTAAGGAAAGAACAAAATCACTATTGGAATAAAGCTTAGAAAGGAATCTTGGGACTGGAGGTAGGCTAGGGGCGGAACCAGGATAAAATCTCAAGTGTTGAAGTTCTAACCTTAATCGCTTGCTTTTATTGCATTCATCTCATTCATCTTTCTATCTCTATTATCAATTTTCCATGAAAAACCAATCCAAGCTGAGTAAAGTTGATAAGTGTATAATTACACTTATTATCATATAAATTTTATATAATAAACACTATAGTTTAAGTCATTTTTATACTTCATATAAAATATTTCACGTGGTGTGTAGTTGTTTTTGATGCAAATGCAGATACTAGGTGAATCTTGGGAGTAAAATGATCAAAAATGGAATTCTATGAAAAAAGAGTAAAAAAGGTGCAAAAAGATGCGTGGAACTTGAAGATTTGGCTTAGAATTGAAGCTTTCGAAGATCGGTGAAGTTACAAGGAGATTTTTGATGAAAACTCAATTCACGATTGCGACAATACCTCGCGGTCATGACCTGTTCACTTCAGAAATAGAAATTTGCCAAACAGAGATTCACGGTCGTGAATCACATATCACGGTCGCGTTATGGACGGTTTTCTGTTATTATCTTCTTAACTACCAATCGCCAGATAAGTATGATCAACAGCCATCAACTGCCATCAACTACAAATGAAATGACACTTATTAGGAGTCAACCAATCATGAAAAGGTGCCTATCCATTGTGGATTGAATCAAAGCCTCTCAATCAATCACATTGAAGAGATGCAATCTTTCACCAATGAATGTGACTCTTCATTTGGATAGACGCAACCCTTCAAACTCTATAAATAGGGCTCCAAATCCTCAACAATTTCGTGGATAGAGTGTAACATCAGTGCAACACTAGAGTGCAAAGTGTGAGGATAGTGTAAATATAGTCTGTGTATAGTTAGATTCGCTATGTTCTTAAGTGTTAGCGAGAAAATATTTAAGTGATTTGAATCCTTGTTTCTATCACTAGACTTCTCTATATTCTCGAGCGATTGTTGTATAAGTGTACTTGAAAATCACTTATCAATAAAAGTTTTCATTCTTTAATATTCGTTTGTTTGATATTCACAAGGAATAGCATCCTAGCGGAGGTTCTGTACGGGCCGAGACTGAATTCAAAGCAGACGCAGGAATTACGAGAATTGATGACTCCCATTAAAGAGTGGATACGGTTTGATCAACTTTAGCTTTCACTTGTATACCTTACAATTTTGCTTTGCTTTCTACTTATACTTTCTATTTCGAAGTTTAAGATGTGTCTATGTGTCATAATGTGTATTTCGTGCTAAGTCTTTTATGTTAATCAAGTTACATGCGTTGGTGTTAATTTTAAGAGTAGTTTCGGGGTTAACAATATCATGTATAATCACTGGATCTGTGATATAACGCTTTTTAGTGAGCCAACATTTTTGGAATGGTAACTTGCTAAATGTGGCTATGTGAGAGCGACTCGTACTAAGCATAATATTGATGTTGTCCAGGTTTATATAACAGTCTTATTTCGTGTGCGCTAGACTTAGAAAAGTTATTTCATGTGTTGCTCTGCGGTGAATTATTGAACATTTGAGTGTGTTGAACCGGTTTATTAGATTAATCTAGTGTGTCATAACACCTTTGTTGAACTTGCATGTTTTCTCTGCTATACTTGTTCATAGTGAAAGTGTATTAATTTAGATTCTCTAATTTATCACATCTATATTTACTCAACTTTTCATTCTAATCTTCCTATCCACAAAAATCTCTAATCTATTTTTATTTTATTTTACTTTGTTTCTTCCCTACTTTATCTTTAGACCTTCTTTCCCTGTGGGTTCGATATCTTTTAAAACTACATCGCAACTGTATACTTGCAGTTATCATCATTTTTCTATGTAATAAGAGGTATTGACAACACCTACATTTATTTGTGAACAAGTTTTTGACGCAGTTATTAGCCAATAGTTCACGAGATTTTGGAACCATTATTGATTAAATTTATCAGTAGAAAAGTGGTGAACAAGTTTTTGGCATCGTTGCCGGGGAAGGCAAATGCGTTTTAAAGTTATCATTGGGAAAGATAATTGTGTTCTAGAGAATAAGCATATTTTTATATTTTATTTAGATTTATATTGCTATTTATTTATTAACATATTTTTCTTTCTTATTCATTTTGTTTTCCTTCTAGCGGGTGCATGCTAAGTATGCGTAGTTTGGGAGAAAGTTTGGCATCTTTTGAATAAAAAAAAGAATGATTTGGTAGGTCAAGCAAATATTACTAATCCTACTCATTCACATGATGAATCTTCATCTTCTAGTTCAGTTAAAAAGGTCCATGAATTAGATTCTATTTCTATTATGAAAGCACAAATATCTGCTTTATCTAATAAGATAAATAATATGCATGTAAGTAAAAATAACCCTTTGACATGTGAAAATTGTGGTCAAATAGGACATACTGCTTTTGAGTGTAACTTTAACCCATGTGTAGGGGAGCAATTAAGTTATATTCAAAGTCAAGGGAATTCTTACAATAATAATGGAAGTAACTATAGAAATTTTAATTGGAAGTACAGTGATAATCAACAGAAGAATTACCAGAGTACTGATAGAATAGGGCAGTTAACTAGTAAAATATACAAGTTTCTAGAGGGCGTTTGTAATAAACAATTAGAGTCGGATGAATGTTACAAAAAGTTAGAAAATAAGATGGATCAAATGTTTAAAAATCAATCATTTTCTATTCATAATTTGGAAATACAAATTGGTCAATTAG
>CATIWQ010169467.1:0-13885 GCA_949673415.1 Euphorbia schlechtendalii | reverse complement strand
GAGGATGGCAGTAATACTGATTAATTTGGGATTTATTGGAAGGGTATTACGGACGGTTCATACGTAATGACCGTCCGTAATACGATGTTTTAATTAAATTTTAAACGAGTGCATTGCGGACGGTTTTAAATAACAACCGTCCGCAATGCAAGGGATATTTTTAAAAGGGCATTGCAGATGGTTATTTAAAAAAACCGTATGTAATGCTACTGTATTCAGCGAATGAAAATTAGTACTACGGACGGTTCTTTTGTAACAACCGTCCGTAATACTTCTTGTTTCTTTATGGACGGTTGTTACGTAACAACCGTCCGTAATAAGTGGCTCCGTGTTTTTTTAATGAACATTACGGACGGTCTTTACATAACAACCGTTCGTTATAGTTGCTCCGTAATTTCTCCCATCTTTCACGGACGGTTTTTTATAGAAGCCTCCCTAATAGTGCATCCCTAAAAGCCATTTCTGTACTAGTGTATCCCCGCTGCGCGCAATGTGCAACCCCAAATGGGCTTGCATAGTGAGGCTGTTATACGCAAGCAGTAGCTGGACCTGCGCTCTAGCGCACCCCAGGCATGGACTTAGAGTCCACGCATACTGTTGGCTTTGGAAAGCAGTGTCCCACAAGGACAGGGAGTCCAATTTTGATGGACTTCCCGTATTTAGTTCTAAATCAATTTCTTTTTGTGTTTCTAAAAGATTCCCATGAATATTTTATTTTAGTTGGATATGGAATGAATTATATTTTCAATATAATTCATCCATATGCTTATAATAAAGATTCAGATTTTCATTATTTTCATTTCATTCTCTATTCTTTTCTTTTTTTTGTAAGAGGCTCTTGAGTAATTCTTCACTCTTGAAGTTTAACTCTTAAGAGAATTAAAGAATTAAAAGAATTCTTCTAGAAATTAATTATTACAAAGTTCTAGCAGCCTTCTAATAATTGTCGGTTCTTCCCTTCTAGAGGGTTTTGGTCGACAATGCTAGTGTGGAATATTTATATAGGGTATACACTTGAAGCATGTTTGCATTTTAAAGGGTTCACTCTGCTGACATTGGGACACACATCAATTAGTAATTCACTTAACTATAGCTAGATCCTTTTAATAAGTGTTTATTACTAAGATTTAATTATCGACTAGTGATGTATGTCAATCATGTCATGCTTAGGAGATCCTTGGTAGTAGATAAAATTTTGAAATTTCATAATGCCTGTTATGCATGTTCAAATTTGTCTATAGAATCCAACACAAAGGATGTTTTAGTTTTGAAGACGTGTTTTCATGTAAGGAAATAATCAAAGGGTTAGGATTCAAAAGGTCTCGTGAACTTGTTGAAAGGGATGGTGAAGTTGATGAACAATTGTTGATAACAATGACAACACTCAATTAATAGTTGAAGAAGATGATCAAAATTCTCAAGAAAAGAAAGAAACAGATCAAGAGGCAAAACCTACAAGAAGTAAAAGGATTGAAAAATCATTTGGTTTGGATTTCTTAACGTATACAGGTGAAGCTGAAACTCAAACATATAAAAAAGATCATCATCTCCACATAATGTCTTCATGAAAAAGAGCCAAAAGGAGTGAAATTGGTTCTATATTGCAAAATCATATGTGGGAAATAGTGGACCTTCCTCTCGAAACAAAGCCACTAAGTTCTAAATGGATTTTCAAACGTAGGCAAAAATTCGATGGAATAATTAATAAGTACAAGGCTTGCTCAATCATAAATAAAGGTTATAGAAAAAAAGAAAGCCTTAATTTACTTTGATACGTATTCTCCAATATCGAGAATAACCTCCATTAGGATGATACTTGTGATTTCTTCTACGTAATTTGAAGTACATCAAATGGATGTGAAAATTATTTTTCTTCACGTAGATCTTGAAGAAGAAGTCTACATGGAACATCCTGAGGGTTGTGTAGCTTTACTTTAAGTCAAGAAAATAAAGTACGTAAATTGGTGAAGTCTTAATATGGATTAAAGCAAGCACCAAAGCAATGACATAAGAACTTTGACGATGCCATGATGGCTAGTGACTATCGTATGAATGAGTGTGATAAATGTATATATGTCAAAAATACAAATGAAGGATATATAATTCTATGTTTGTATGTTGATGACATACTCATTGTTAGAAGCAATGAGATGATGGTAAGACTTACCAGGGATATGTTTAATTCTAATTTTGACATGAAAGATATGGGACCAGCTGATAAAATTTTGGGCATCAAAGTTAAACGTACACTTAACAGTCTCATACTAACGCATTCTCACTATCTCGAAAAAATACTTGATAAGTTTAACAAAGGTGATGATTGTATAGCAAAAACACCATTATATATTAGTATACATTTATCCAAGAACAAAGGTGAATGCATTGACCAAGTGGAATATGCAAGTGTTATAGGCAGTCTATTGTAACTTACAAGTTGTACAAAGCCTGATACTATGAGCAGTTTAAGAAAATTCATGAGTAATCCTAGTAAAAGCTATTGTAATGCTATCATGAGAATACTAAGGTATACGAGATATAATCGTAACTATCAACTGCATTATACAAGAAAACCTGCAGTACTAGAGGTAAATTTTGATGCTAGCAAAATAAGTAACATTACAAATTCTAAAGGTATAAGTGGGTACATGTTCACAGTAGGAGGGGGAGCAGTGTCATAGTATTCCTCAAGGCAAACGAGTATACCTCATTCCACTATGGAAGCTGAGTTTGTAACCTTAGGTAAAACAAGAGAAGAAATCGAATGACTACGTAACTTCTTAAAGGATATTCCATAATGGCCAACTCGTGTGCTCATAATTTGAATACATTGCGATAATCAAACAACAATTAAAAGAGCACTGAACATTATGTATAACGGTAAGTCGAGACACATGCATCGTTGATATAATAATGTTGGACAATTGATCTCAACGTCAGTTATCTCTTTTAATTTTGTAGGATCAATAGATAACATTATGAATTCGCTAGCCAAAGGGTTAAACCGAGATCAAGTTGAAAAGATATAGAGAGGAATGAGACTAAAACCCATGAATATTTAAGGCGCTATGTGAAGGAAAACCCAATCATACTTATTTGGAGATTCGAAGATCTTGGTTCAATGGGACAACCTAGTTGCATAGACCTTGTGTGGTCATTGTGGGGGTAACCCCTTATCCATGCCTATGATGTAAACAATGACAAAATGGGTTAAGGTTAAGTAATTCTTTTAATGATCATTTGTGCATCAATGGTTGGGGAAAAGAGTTCACCTATCTGAGAGTGAAGTAGGGTTGCTTCAAAGGATACTATTGAGCCTAATGATCTAAAAATTTTGCAAAACCATGAGATGTTTATGAACAGAACGGATATAACCATGAGAAAAAAAATTGTGATGTGTTGATATCTCTATGTGGTATATCATCATTTTCACAAATGATAAAATAGTTCAAGGACATCACGTCTATTATTCAGCTAGTAAAGTAAATATACTCTCACAAGGGAAAGTTCAAAGGTTGTAACTTGCCCATCCTATGCAAATATTGGTCGAAGAGCATTTTCATCGCTTGAATTTTTGAAAAGTGTGTGTATCATTATCAATTTTCATTCATGTAAAGGATTGTTAGAAATATGACATAAGTGAAAATGATGTGCATTATCAACTTTAGGCTTGATTGTAATATGAAAAATATTTTATTTGAATAACAAGGAATATCTCATTGTATTCTACGCTTCAATAGTTTTATAACGATATATTATACGCCTAAAATGGATTAACGATGAATGAGAAGATGACTTCAAAGTTTTGAACTTTGTTTTGCAAAATTCACAATCCCGAACTATTTTCAGAATCACAACTTGTTTTCACAATCGTGAATTTTTTGTTTAGAGAAACAAAATGTTGAGGGATAAGGATGACTTTTTATCACAATCGTGACCAGTGCTAAAACCACTTAACTTGTCAGTTATACGATAGATTTCTACATGGTTTAATGGGTTTTTAACACCATTTATCAGCTTTATTTCTCATAAATACCACGTGTGAGTAGACGATGTTTTACAAGGCAACACTCAAAGGTTTTTATGCTGGGAGCCGTTCCGTTATTCCCGCGAGGGTCATGCTTTGCATTTCCCGTAAGGACATTTCCAAGGCAACAAGGATTGTGAGACACATAGGGGTTAAAAGAGTTTTGGTTAAATTTTTTTACAGAGTCAAAGCCCTATTTTAAAAGAATAGGAGTTGCCACTTGGATAAGTTTATCTAGGATATTGTGGTATAGCTAATCCATATATGATTCTTATACCTTTAATGCAGAGATTCTAAGTTTGGAAGAAATACTTATTAATTATTTACATCAAGGACATTACATTTTAAAATATTTCACAAAATCCTAATTGTTTTGGAAAATAATTTGTTTAAACAAATATTAAGAATAATAGAAGTATAATAATATCACGTAATATTATTTAAACGGCTAACTTGGTTTTCCCTTAGGTTGTAGCAGGATAGTCTCCTCTATACTTAAAATAACACGTTAGTAATAAATGCTAAATGGATAAATAAAATATGAAAAAGAATAAAATAAAATAAAATAAATGCGGAAAAGTGGGAATAAATTCCAATCACCTTCAATTACCTTTCAGAGTGTCCTGAAGGCCGATACATGCTAGAACCAATATGATGCTAGGTCAAAACTCGAGAACTCTATGATTATAAGGTCATGAAGCAATAGTATTTGGACAGAACATCGGAAACACTATGACAATAGAGCTTGGAAACTAGTAGTATTTTAAGAGAACCTCGAGAATACTATGACTATAATTCTTTGAAGATAATAATATTTGGGCAGAGTTTTGATTATAATGTAGTCTAATATGGGCTAAGTGGTGAAAACTATACTAGGTATATTTAGGGTTTTAGAAATGGTTTTGTAGTAATTCAGAGGAATTAAGACATGGATTAGGAGGGTTTTTGAAAGTTTAAGAAAAGAATATGCAAAATGATTTTCATCCATGTTTGAAACTGTTGGACTCGTTGGCTATTTATAGAATTTGGAAATGAATCAATCGACTACTTTGAAAATAGTCGATCAGCTACTTTTTAGAAAAAGTATTTGATCGGCTCATTAATGATCGAGTCGATCGACTGACATTGTAGGTTTGATGAGCCAGGCTAGGGTTTCCCGGGGTTGACACATGGATCAGTCGTTCAAATGATTTTTTAGAAAAGTAGTTGATCTATAGATGTTGTGACGATTTAGGGAATCTAGAATGAAATTCAGTTGATCGACTACTTTTTGGAAATGAGGCGATCGACTATTTTAAGATGAGTCGATCGACTACTTTAAAACTCAATATTCAAAACAAAATTCTGGATGCAAGGAACCTTTTGGCAAAATTTTGCGACAATCCGACAGTTAGATCTTTGGGGATCGTCGTCGAAATGATTAGGTAGAATGAATAAAAGCGCATTGAACAGCCGATCGACACCTTTATGCAAGGTAGAACGCAGGTAGTTTATTGTTCATTTGAGGGCATCTTTTTGGGCATATTTGGGGGTTGTTTAGAGGGATTTTACTAGAGGAAACATTCGGTTCATATCAATTTGGATATTTGGACGTCCAGGTTTAATCACTTATATTCTATGGTTAATAAGTTTAATGCCCACTAAACCTAATTATTCCATTGTTATGCCATTAGTCCTCTATAAACCCTTTCTCTTGTAGTTTTTGAATACACTTTGAGCAATTTCTTTCTCTTGAAATAATCTTGCTGGTATTTGTTGTTTGGTCACTCTATGATTTACTGTTTTCATAAACTAAAAATATCCTTCAAAGTTTTCATTCCTTTTACTAGAAGGCTACTTAGTTTTAAATTCTCGTGAATTTATCTTCACACGGTTAGAGTTCGGTCAACGATTGTGGTTGTATCATTGGAGACAAATTCACTTATAACGAATGATTGTCTTAAGGAAACTGAGTTTCATGCCTTGGCAATACCAATTTAATATGGTCAAAAGGTTAAGAGTATTTCGATTATTCTTTGTAACAAGTTGTTAGATTTTCATTTCCATTGTAAACTTATAATTTTGATCATGTGAAAAATATGGTATTATTTATTTTTCATTTCCGCTGCTAACAAAAATTAAATTTTCCTAAGTAAAATTTTGATAGATTTCATTCGATTTTATACATATCGGCAGTATCAAACTTTCATAGTTTATTTTTTGAAAAAATTATAATTTAATTAGTGTATCCCTGTAAATCAAAATGTTCTAACCATAGAAGTCTTTAAGACATAAAAAAAAATGCATCCTAAGCAACAAAAAATCTCTGCCTATGATTTGAAAGCTCCAGCACCCAATTAGCGCTTAACGATATTTTAAATCATTACTTTTCAATACCCCCATCGAACAAAAGTAGTCACTAGTAACTGTTACACATTAATTTCTACCATTTTTTAAACAAAAAGAAAATGAAAATCGTGATTAAGACAAAGCAACCTAATTGCTATTAGTTTAAGTGGCATGTGCCCCATTCGTACTAGTGCATGTTCAAGCCAATTAGTTAGTGGCTGGAACATATTTCCTTTGTAACAGATGTGTTGAAATTGTATAGATGAATAACATATAGATAATGGTTAATGAATTAATTGGTGTTTTTTCAAATAGGTCAAAAGAAATTAAGAAATTCTTAATGTTTGATCATGTTCTCTTGGATCATCAATTAATTCAATTTCTTTCAGTCAACTTCAGTTCAATTTAGTTCAATTGTACATTTTAATTTAGTTCAGTTTTATTTAGAAGTTAAAATAATAGGCCAATAAGAAATTTTCTTTATATTCCGCCCCACTTTATCCTGCAAATTAAACGAAATCTGCATAAGTACGAGTATTTGTGTAACACCAAATCTACTTAACTTTGTCTGTTTGTTAGAATTGTTAGTATATTTTTTTACAAATTAATTCTTATTTTATATGATATTGGTTGCAGCGATTTCTAAAACTTAGTCTTTCTTTTATATTATGAAGTTTTTGCCTGTTGGGCTTGGTATATCCTCTTAAAGCTGAAGACAGGCTTAGGCCTGAACCCATAAACCTGTTTTTTAGGAAATTAAAATGAAACTCAATAATTTGACATAATATCCAAATAAAAACTTCGGGGAAATTATCGGTTTTAATGATTGGGATTTAATTTTAGTTATTTGTACGGTTCATAATTTAATTAAATATCAATAATTGAGATTTAATAAATCGTTGAAATTATTTAAAATCAACAATTTTGCTAATTTTCAAATATAAAGAATCATAATTCATCATTCGGACATTAATTGAATTATGCTATTTAATGTTGATATCTGAAACACATGCCGTTCTTTTTATGGTACTAGTCATTTAATTATTTTTATATTTTACAATTATCACATACTTTTAATTGTTTGGAAGTGTCTTTAATTGACTATTTTCTCTTGTAAACTGGATATATGTGATATATTCTTTAGAAATATTTCAAGTAAGTTAAGATACAACAATATATCCAATAGTTTTTTTATAGTTACATTAAAATGACATTTATGATTTGGCCAAGTACTTTTAGCTTTCACTTAAGTTTGCAAGCTTGTATAAAAAAAACCAATCAATAATGGAAATCACATAACGACAGAAAATCTAATATAGCAATAACAACCCTTCCTATAATTTCCTATAGTTTGCTTATATAGTTATGTTAAATGATATAATTATATTATAGTTCAATATTTGGAGTACTACAAGTATATAGTCCTGTTCTCTTCAACTTCTGAATACTGAACTGAACTAAACTTAATTGAATTGAACTTAACTTAAACTGAACTGAACTGAACTTAACTTAACTTAACTTAACTGATATGAAATTAATTAAACTGAACTTAATTGAATTGTAGTTGAAGAGGACAGGACTTATATCAAATATCCTTTTAGGGTGTGTTTGGAAATATATATTTTGGAAGAATTCAATTCAATTGAAATTACTTTGTCAAACAAATATTGATAGAATTCAAATCATGCAATATTTGAATTCTTATGAATGCAAGGAATAAAAATCTTGCAAAAAGTTGCAGGATTTCAAAGGAATTCATTGAGTCTAGCTTTTAAATATTATTTTCACCATTTTAGCTTTTGGTTGAAGGAGTCAAAATACTTGTATACATTATTTTGAGAAAATGTTAAATATATTTGTTAACAATAAATTGAATTGCTTAATATAAATGAAGTTTCTAAACAAGGGAACTTGTTGGAGAAATCAATTCAATTGAATTCTTTTAAGTGAATTCATTTCAATTCATTTCATTTTCTTATGGGATTTGTTTCCAAACACACCTTTAATGTTTAGGTTGGTTGCGAAACTGCTGATCACGTATAACACATGTTATTACTAGCTTACGGGTGGTGGAGTTATATTGTGAATGAGTGAGAATCATGATCGTGAGAATCAGTTAGTTTGGCAAAAGGAGGTGTAACCGATAATTCATGTTCATTAACAATGAATTGAATTTTTGATAGCATGGCAGCAAGCTCTACTAGGTCTGCCACATATAAACAACAATGTAGTTGGCCAACAAATTAAGGTGATGATACATGGTAGTTACCTACTTTGGATGAGTTAATTAAAATATATAGGTCACTAGGGATGGTAATGGGTTGGATATGGATTCGATCTGGAATTATATTTTTATCATTTCAAGGCTGGCACAAACACCGTTTATCTTGCGCCAGCCTTGAAATTGTGATTACATGGGTTTAAATTGGATCCAGATCTAACTCATTGCCATTCCTATAGGTCACAATTATATTTTGCGCTCTTCTTCAGGATATGTCATCGTTGCTTGAAATATGTTGCTTGAAGGGAGTCGAATTCTAGAAACAACTGAGGTTTTGAGTTGCAGGAATGCTTTGAGCAGGACAATGCAAAGGCATTTTTAATAAATTGTGAGGGCTATGGATGAAATTTCAATTCAATTGTTGAATATTTGATAAATATAGAATCTTTTGATTCACCACTGCAATTAGTTATTTAAAACCGTCAAAATTTGGTTAAATATGTGGGAGAAACGGTTTTTCACATGTTAGGTCTGTGAATGAATTCTATGTTAAAAAACTTTTTATGTCAAATAACTACAAGGTTAAACATTCTGTACATGATGCTTTTATTTAAAAAAAAAGTTCATAAATTGTGAAATCTGGAATATAAATTAATACATTGGCAAGATGGACAAGTTAAACAAAATATCCTAAAAAAGCTTTTTTGTTTTTTTCTTAAAGCTTAAAATGCATAGTTTACTTTCTGAACTTAGTCTCAAAAGTTAAATGATCCCGTAAATTTTAAAAAGTATCCTGTTACCCTCTAAACTTGCAAAAATGCACCAGTTTATCCCATAAACTTTTAAAAAACGCACCAATTTGCCTTTGATTGCAACATGTCAACTTCTGGTGTGGAGAGAAAATGACATATTTGAAAAGTCAAATCAACTATAAGATGACACGTGGCATTTAGGGGAAATATTGATGATTGTTTACAAGTTGAAGGGGGTAACTGAGTATTTTTTTAAGTTCAGGATCATTTAGCTCTTAAGACCAAGTTCAGGAGGTAAATCATGCATTAATTATTTTCTTAATCTCCATTACATATCAGACATCCACAACCATAAGAACTTCAACGTATACTTAACACCAACTAGTTTGAAATTTTTAGAATTATCTTACTTAAAAGAGATAAATCTAGGTACATCATATGAAAGATCACATGTATACTTGATTCAAAAGGCACTCAATCCAATGGTAAAAGTATCAAAGCCGTGTAACAACAAATCAATTATTAAAAAAACGATTGTTAAATGGAAGCTCAACAAAATAATAATAACAGATTAATCCGCACAAGAAACTAAAATTGCAGGAACTATGAAAAATTAACAAGGAAAAAAGATTGAGCGGAGGAGGAAGAACACTTAATTCTTCCTCCCCGCAACAAAGTGTTATTTGGACAATGAAGAGGAGAAGAACAAAAAAGACTGCTATAGTTTTAAATATTTTTTATGTTTTGTGCTTCTTGTCTGTTTAAAATTCATTCATACATAAAGATTGAACTAAGCTCAAACGGATTGAGTATTTTAAAAAATTTGATTTGACTATATTATTATGATGTTAAGTACTTTTGTTATTTTTGATAAATGTCTTGGACGAGTGATTAAAGGAGAACCTCTAATCTATAAATATTTCGAGAGGTTTGAATTACATCCGGAATGAAGTGAAAATTTTTCATTAAATCCAGTGAAAGCACAACGGAGCATAATTTTTTTGTAGAAAAAAGTATTTTGTTGTTATTTTATTGCAAAATATATATAAACTGTATTTTGAAATTATTTTTTTGTTAATTTCATTTTTCTGAGAAGGGACCATATTTTTTATCACTTATTAAAAGGAATTAAAATGAATGGTACCAAAATTTATTTAAGTAATCTGTTCCATCTCCATCGAAGCAACCTTAATATATGGGTTTTCGTAAAAATTAAACTTAAATATGCGCTTAAGGTGTAGCATTACAATTTTTAAAAGAACAGGAGAAGTCAGGGTAGGGGAAATGACTCTTTCTTAACTTGTAAATGTTATAGCCTAATTAACCACAACTCGTAAATGTTAGCAAAATTAGTTAGGCTTAATACATCATTACCCTGATCTTGTCTAAAATGAGCACTTACCATCCTGAAATTTCAAATGTGTCCGATACTATCTGAACTTGTTTAAAATGCACTAGTTTGCATCCTCAATGTCACATGTTAGCATCTGGTTAGAAAAAAACAAAAAGAAAACAAGAAAAATCAAACCAATTAGATGCTGACATGTGACGATAAGGGAAGAAACCGGTGAAATTTAAACAAGTTAGGAAATACTCGACGCATTTATATTGGAGAATTTGTCAAAAATGACATGTTTTGCAATCTGACTTTCGACCCAAGTTTTGATCCATTACTTTTTTGTTCCAAAATTTAATACATAATTTTTTTACACGTTCATTTCACCCTCATTCTCTCTGTACGTGCTTCCTAATTAAAAGCTCCACATCCTCCAAAATCGACACTTCTCTCTCTCCATTCTCAACTGCTTCCTTGCTTCGTTTTTCTATTTGTTTCTAGCGATTTCTCCTTATTTTCTCTTCTTTTTGTTGCGAATCTAAGTTCTAACCTATTCTCAACATCTTGTTCGTCATTTTTCTTATACCTAGGTTTGTTTTTCCTCTTTGAATCTTCTGTTAATTGGTTTTTCACTCTATTCCTTCTTTTTTCACCATTTTTTGTTCTTGTCCATTATAGTTATGACACCTAAAAGAGTTTCGTCTCCAAAGAAAAGTCTGTTTCTTTCAAAGAAGGTAGCGAAGTCTGCTTCAACTGATTAGAAGGCTAGTCCATCGAAAGAGATAGAGGAGGTACCCAAACTTGAGGTATTTTTTTCATTTTTTAAACTGTTTGTTTGTTCTTTGGTTTTTTTTGAATTTGACCGATCTCGCTGTTTTTATAGATCTGGTATATATCTGGTATTTATATGTTTCAATTGATTATCTGGTATCCATCTAGTAGATACCTGGTATCCGTTTAGTTTTTGTAAATTTCTTGTAGATATATGGTATTGAACTGGTATTGTTCTAGTATTTATGTTTTTGAATAGCTCTTTTTTTTAAATTCGGATTTATGTATTTTTAAATTACAGCAATGGTCTAATCTAGTAGTTAACTGGTAAGAATCTAATTTTTCGGCTTTTGAAGCCTCAAATTATTAATCAATAGATATCTAGTATTTGTCTAGTATTAAACTTTCTTTTGTATATTTCTTTCTAGATATATGGTATTCAACTGGTATTGTTCTAGTAGTTGTATTTTTAATAGCTCTTTCTTTTTGAAATTCTGATTTATGTATTTTTTAATTCCAATAATGGTTTGATCTGGTAATTAATTGGTAGGAATATAGTTTTTCTGTTTTCTTGCCTCAAACTATTTTAAAGCTTGTGGTAGTCTATATGTAATCCTTGGAATGAACTTAGTTAGTATTTATATAGAAAGTATTCAGTATTTATCTCTTTGTGGTAGCATGTGTTCTTTTTCATTGATCCATGCGTATATCTGATTTTTTTCAGTTCAAAATGTTTGCAGCTTTACAAGTTGGTATTCCCCCCTACCTTGATTTGGCGTACTGGTGTTAAATGCACCTCAAATATTGAAATGTTTGATAGTCAGGGCTCCCTTCTGAAATGAACATTTTTTGCATGTAATCGATTTGATTTTTGATGTATGTTTGAACTTTTACTAGAATACAATTGCTGTATATATAATTTTTTTATTATTTAAAAATCAATTGGAAACAATTTTTGCAACTATCTTTTGTGTGGTTTAAATACTTAAAGACCTACAAATCTGGTAAAAATGAAAGCAATGTATTTTATAGGTGCAATCTGGTAAGAACCTGGTTGTAGACCTGTTCGTCGTGAGGGCAGGGCCGGGCTTGGCGGGCCATTTATAAAAAACGTAAATCTAAACCCTACCTAAGCCCGTACTTTAAAACTTCGGGCTCGGGCCGGGCTTGGGTCTGGCTAACAAGGTCATTCCCAAGCCCGGCCCAAGCCCATGAATAGTTTTTTTGTTATAATATTTTTTATTAAATTAATAGAAAAAATAAAAAAAAGTCAAAATATGTTTAAATTTTGAATATAATTGCATTGTTTACTTAAAATCTTTAACATTTAGTACCATGCATTGAAATCAAGTATAAAAATTTAATATGATAAAATATAAAATCTTAAAATAATTATAAATTTAATGTATAAATATATACTAAATAAATAAAATTATTTTTCGGGCCGGGCTTGGGTATTTATATAAAAACCAAGCCCGGCCCATAAACCTTCGGGCTTTGACGGGTTCGGGCTTGGGTTGGGTTTTTTAAAAAATGAATGTTCAAGCCCCGACCCATTGAAGCGGCTCGGGCTGGGCCCGACTCATGAACAGGTCTACCAAGTAGTAGTCTAGTATTGATAATGAAAAAATATAATTTATAATAATTTTTGAAGTGATTGACAGCAAGTTTCTATTTGAATCTGTATAATTTTAATCTACAAAATTGCAAGACGAAATGTTCAACTTGCGAATGCTGTACAATAGCTAGATTATAAGAACAAAGTTCTCTTTCAAGGTGAATGTCATTCCCCTCTTCATCCATCACGGTCGTATCATCAAGCAAGTGAAATCACATGTAAAGATGAGAATTGGAAAAATGATAGAGAGCTGGTAGGAACCTTGTATTTGAACAATTTCTCAACAAAATATCTTCATTCTTGCTTGATTTTGTTTACCAATAATGAATATATTAATTCAAAATTGCATGAAAAGATATCAGGTTCATGTACAAACCAACAGTTATGAAATGTTGTTAAAATAACATGAGTTTCTACTAAATATCAGCATTCTACCAGCAGTTAGACCTGTTCGCGGGCCCGGCGGCCCGAGCCCGCTTCCATGGGCCGGGCTTGGACACGCATTTTTTTTAAAAACCCGGCCCAAGCCCATCAAAGTCCGAAGATTTATGAGCTGGGCTTGGTTTTTATATAATTACCCAAGCCCGGCCCGAGCCCGACCCAACGAATAATTTTATATATTTATTATATATTTATACATTAAAATTTATTATTATTTTAAGATTTTATATTTTATCCTATTAAAATTGGTTACTGATAGGGTTCGTTTCGAACCTATCTTTCGATCAATTTCGGTGTAAAACAGGACGTAATTCGATATCATTTTGGGTGTTTAGTTTCATGTTTGCATTGGTTTGCATTTAGTTTGGTTTCTAGTTACTTTGTTAGATTTTTG